>ML378661.1:3198-105830 GCA_005239525.1 Nicotiana knightiana
ATGAATTTCCTGTGTCGCTTCACCTAGCAAAGCGATTTCAGCGCAAATAGCAAGTGCATCTGTAAACGGATTACCTCTCTCAATATTGGTATATGCATCACTAGATGTCCGTTGTACAGTACGAACAGGTGAATGATCTCCATTACCAGTTGGTGCATCTCCTTCATAATCAACACCTTGATCATCTGCACCTTTATTGCTTGCAATATTCACAGTTAATAAATGTTCATCAACTTTGCTAGGATGATCAACGCTGGGATTTTCGTTGTTAAATTGTTGTTCAACATGTTGATCTCCTTCAACATCCACTCTCATAGAAGTAAAATATTGATGCACTTCATCATGAGCAGCATTCATATAAGATAGATTCTCAAATGAGTTATCATATTGTCGAGAATTATCTATTCCATTTGATTTCTTCACAATGTTGAACAACTCTTGAAACTTCTCATCAAAATACTCCTAGAAAAAAAATACTAACAATGATTAATCTAAAATAATATTAGCACATAAAAAAAAGGCTTCTCTATAAATTAGTTTACCTTGACTTTTCCAAAAACTTCATTAGCTGATCGCTCATCCTCTTTAAACTGAGCAACAACTTCTTTTGCAATTAATTTTCTTTCTCCATCTACTTGCCTTTTAACCTCATTCGTTACCCTCTAGTATAGAGACACAAAACAAACCTTCAGGTACAAAAGAAACAAAACTTAAGATACTACTATACTTCAGCTACTAGCATGCTGATATTCATCACAAACTTAAGCTAGTAGAATGCTGAAGTTCAGGAAAACAGAACAAAACTTCAGCTACTAGAATGCTGAAGTTCATCAAAAAGAGAACAAATACTTCAGCTACAAAAGTGCAGAAGTTCAAGAAAAACAGAACAAAACTTCAGCTACTAGAATGCTGAAGTTCATCAAAAAGAGAACAAATACTTCAGCTACAAAAGTGCAGAAGTTCAAGAAAAACAGAACAAAACTTCAGCTACTAGAATGCTGAAGTTCCTCAAAAAAAGAACATTAACTTCAGCTACAAGAGTACTGAAGTTCATGAAAAACAGAACAAAACTTCAGCTACTAGAATGCTGAAGTTCATGACAAAAAGAACAAAAACTTCAGCTGAGAATGCTGAAGTTCATCACAAAAAGAACAAAAACTTAAGCTACTTGAATGCTGAAGTTCAGGAAAAACAGAACAAAACTTTAGACACTAAAATGCTGAAGTTAAGCACAAAAAGAACAAAACTTCAGCTTTACAAAAAACACACAAAAAATAAAACTAAAAATTCAGCACAAAAACTTACAGAACATATTCTATTGACTAATTCATCGTCAAACACCGTTGTAGAACGGTTAGAACGACTCTGGGTACGAGGTGATTCAGCGGTTGAAGTTCGACGGGTTTCTTTTGGTCGACTCCGACTACGTGGTGATTCACCAGTTGAAGGAACCGCATTAACTACCCTTGAACGAACCCCGCTGCAAGGCAATTGTCCAATCAATGGCATTGAATTCAATTCCTCTTCTGTAGGAATTATATCCAATACCTTAAATTTCCGATATTCCTGTTTAATACAAAAAAAGTACATTATGAAAAATAAAATAAAAGTAATACATCAACATATTAACAAAACTACAAAAAATAAAAAAACATTCACTTACAGAATGATTACTGAAATATTTCTCAAGTTCTTTATATTTGGGCTCCCCCACACATATATAGCGTAACATCCTGGGGAGCTGAGGAGAATCAAGGTACTCATCTTCTTTAATATACCTAATCCGAAGATCGGGGAAACGCTCATAAAACCAAACACACAATGGATATGGAAATCCACCAATAGTATACTCTGTTGAATGTTCGCTGGATTGGTTATCCAATGCATGTTTCATTGAAGTAATGAGCTTCTCATAAAAGACATTACCCCAGGAATAAGCAGCACAAGCATTATCATCTTCAACAATCACTGCATAATCCTCTAGTACCATTGATTCATTCTTTTTTCCAAATATAACAGACTCCACAAGAAGAATTTCCATCAGTTTAACTGCGTCTTCATCGCTCTCGCATACATGGGTGAAATTTGCATCGTCCTTCTGAATTTCATTACGAGACATAAAATCTCGAATGTCCTTCAAGGTAACACCCTTGGACTTACCAAAATATCTTTTCAAGATTGTGCTCTCGCGTTTGGATGGTTTTTCAACATTATGTGCGGTGATCCTCAAACCGCACATAATGTGAAAGTCTTCAAGGGTGAACGATACATTATGACCAAAAATCTTGAAACTGATGGAGTCTCGATCATTGGTGAATATACGAGAAAGGCACAAGCAATGAACCAACTTCATGCTGCACTTCAAGTTCTCCATAGCCAAAATGTATCGAAAAGTACCATTAGTTAACTTTTCTTCTTGTGCAGGAGTCAGGAAAGATTTGATCAAACTCTTCAAATCGTGGTTACCCTTCCAGTAAGCACGGCAGTTAAACCAATCTCGAAACTCAAAATACCTTTCCCCTGCTCATGTTGGAGGAACAATACGGACTGAAGGAGCTTTTGATTGTGTACGGTTTTTAGGTGCTTTAGCTGCTGCAGGATTTGAAGAAGCCATCTGTTGAAAGAAAGTAAAAGATATCAGTTAAAAACATCATATCAAAGAAGACAAAATCATCAAATATAAAACAAAAAGCTTCAGCTCCCAATATGCTAAAGGGTCATCAAAAACAAAACACAAAACTTCAGCTCTCTATATGCTGAAGTTTCAGCAAAACAAAGCACAAACTTCAGCTCCAAAACAAAAACAAGTTAAAGTACAAAACACAAAACTTCAGCTCCCTATATGCTGAAGTTTCACCAAAAAAAGCACAAACTTCAGCTCCAAAACAAAAACAAGTTAAAGTACAAAACACAAAACTTCATCTATCTATATGCTGAAGTTTCAGCAAAACAAGCTGAAGAACAAAACTTCAGCTCTCTATATGCTGAAGTTTCAGAAAATACAAAGCATAAACTTCAGCTCCAAAACAAAAACAGGTTGAAGTACAAAACACAAAACTTCAGCTATCTATATGCTGAAGTTTCACCAAAACAAAGCACAAACTTCAGCTCCAAAACAAAAACAAGCTGAAGTACAAAACAAAAAATTAAGCGCCCAAATATGCTGAAGTTCACCATAACAAAACAAAAAACTTCAGCTCCTAAACAAAAACAAGCTGAAGTTCACCAGTTACAAAATACTAAACAGACACACACGTTCAAAAACTTCATCATATTACCAAAACAAAACAAAAAAAAAACTCAGCAAAGGCACAAATTTAAACACCAATAATTAAACACAAAAAAAAAANAGGGGCGCCTAAATAGGGCGCCCCGTGCAATTTTTACTCTATAATCCCTCAAAATTTTAATAGCCCATATTTGTTTTTGGAAAAATGCCAAAATTGTGTAAAAATTGCGCGGGGCATCTTATTTGGTCGCCCCCATTTAACCTATACCTGCTTTTTTAAAATTTTTTAACTTGTACCTACTTTTTAAATAACTTCAGCTCCCCTTTCCCTCGCTGAGCTGAAGTTCACCAGTTAAGTTGAAGTTCGTCAGTTATAAAGACAAAACTTCAGCATATGGGGATGAAGTTTCCCAGTTACAAACTTCAGTGCTAGAGCTGAAGTTTTGTATTTGTAAACTGGGGAACTTCAGCCCCGTATGCTGAAGTTCCCCATTTACAAAAGACAAAACTTCAGCTCTAGAGCTAAATTTCCCCAGTGTAACTGGGGGAACTTCAGCCCCGTATGCTGAAGTTCCCCATTTACAAAAGACAAAACTTCAGCTCTAGAGCTAAATTTCCCCAGTGTAACTGGGGGAACTTCAGCCCCGTATGCTGAAGTTTTTTTGTAAATGGAGAACTTCAGCATCGTATGCTGAAGTTGTTGTCTTTATAACTTGGAAACTTCAGCCCCGTATGCTGAAGTTCCCCATTTACTAGAGCTGAAGTTCGCAAGCTACTTCAGGCCCGTCTACTAGAATGCTGAAGTTTTGCGTGATTGCCTTTGCTACTTCAGCCCGTATGCTGAAGTTTTTGTCTTTATAACTGGGGAACTCCAGCCCCGTATGCTGAAATTCCCCATTTACAAAGACAAAAATTTCAGCTCTAGAGCTGAAGTTCCCCATTTACTAGAGCTGAAGTTCGCAAGCTACTTCAGGCCCGTCTACTAGAATGCTGAAGTTTTGCGTGATTGCCTTTGCTACTTCAGCCCCGCATGCTGAAGTTATGCGCAAAAGCGGGTACGGATACATTTTTTTACAAAGTGGGTATAAGTTAAAACGTGACACAAAAAGTGGGTACGGATGCAAAAGCCCCCAAGATTGTTCCTATACTATAAAAAAATTAGTCATGTTTATACTCGTTTTTACTTTCGGTCCAAATATATGTCTGCCGTTAAGAAAGTAGTCAAAATCGTCCCTACCCTAACGGCTGTCCATGACTCAGCAACTAAAATGACACGGTGGACTCCATGTCACTATTTATTTTCTATCTGTAATAATAAATAACTAAACCCACTAAAATTAGTCTTGTCCTTCTCTAACAACATACCGCCATTGCTGGAAATTCAAGGTTCTTCTCATGCTCCACAAAATTATTTCATAAATTTCCATCATTACCGGTCAGTGTTCGAACCACCACTCCAGCCGTTTTCCACCAAGAAAATACCCCATCTTCTCTCCACCTAGAAAATCATCAGCAATCATTCATCGGAGATATCCACCAAAAGCTTCACTAGAAACCATCTCTTTAAACACTACCGATCACTCATAAAAAAATCACCTATCTTTTCTTCCATCACTTGCTCCTCTTTACTGGTCATAAATGGCCAATAACACTCCTTTTCCAGAAAAAGAAGGATAACTAGATCCAGATGAAAGAAATGCTCCATAAAAATCCATTTATTAGTGACCTCCTGTTTCTCTTTAAAATTTCACCCAACGCAAAAATCTTTTTTAGCTAAAAAATTTCTTTACTGCTTGAACATATCAGATACAGTAAAATCTTGACGGAACAATTTTTTTCGCAAATAAAGAAGAATCAATCTGGTGAGAATCGTTTCGAGAATTTTTGATCTGTTTTGAACTGAAAAGAACAAAGAATCTGACATTGGAATGCTGAAACTATTCAAAGCTGCAACTTGTTATTTAAATTAGAATTGATTAAATCTTTGTTGGCTTGAATCTGGAAAGTTAGAGAAGGAGAAGACTAATATTTAGTTATTTATTATTACATATGGAAAATAAATAGTGACATGGAGTCCACCGTGTCATTTTAGTTGCTGAGTCATGGACAATCTTAGGGTTGGAGACGATTTTGTCTACTTTCTTAACGGCATACATATATTTGGACCGAAAGTAGAAACGGGTATAAACGTGACTAATTTTCGATTTAGATTCCCCTATTCTATTCCCATAGGAACAATTTTGGCCTTTTTCCCTTCTTTTTTTTTCATTGACACGAAATGGCCCTTCGGTCCAAATATATTACATCTAATAGCCAAAAATTATCTATTTTATACATTTTTTGTATAGTGACAATCTGTGTTGTATAATGGCAGACTATTTTGTATATATTTTATAATATATCAATATTCAAAAGAAATGCTCTCCAATCTAATACATAATCTAAAATGACTTTTAAATATTAGTCTCATACATAATTTTTTATGAAAAAGTTGGTCCAAAAAAGAGATTGATAAAATATTCATGTTTGATATGCACGAGTTACAACAGAGGATAGGGAGAGTAATTGATACTTGGGGGCGAAATGGGAGTCAACCATCTGAAACAGATTACAAAGAGGAAATGACAATGATCGGAAAAGACATTTCAAGAATTGAATACAAGAATTGTCAAATCTCAGCAGTTGTAGTATTAATACTAATGGTGCACAAGCTCCAACTTCGACCTCACCACAAATCATGAAATCCAAATCAAAACCCAGTTAGTCTAACTCACTATGCTCGATCTCGTTGGCTTTAGATCTGGACGGAAACTCAAAATCGGCGACCCTCTATTAAATCCAGCGACTCTTTCTTCTCGTTTTATTTATTCTTTTTGGGGTTTTTGATATTATGAAAATCTAGGTCTAAAAGATGGTTTGCTTGCTATTTGAATTTCGGCATATCCGGCCGGTATATAGCTTTTCCAGTGACCGTGAATTTTTCGGCTACTGCTGCGATCGGTGAAGTTTTCCAGCCAAACCATTTCGGGCCGAAAATTATTTCTCCAGTAAATCTATGGTTGTGGTTGTGGTTGTGGTTGTGGTAGTGGTTGTGGGTCAGATCTATAATTCAGTGGCTAGCCACTAGAATTACTTTTGGGCTATAAAATGTATATTGTAATTTTGGGCTACCGGGTGTTATAAGTTTGGTCCGAGTAGTTATAAATCAATTTTGTTCTTTATATTACTCGTCACGTCTTTAAAACCCTCTCTCTCTTCTCTCATAGCAACCATCATCCTAGAAATTAGGTTCCATTTCATTCAATTATCCAAAAAAATCTTCATAATTTTTCTAAATTATTTTCTAGTTTTTTTATTTGTATATCCAAATATATATCTATAAGACAATAATAATTATATTATTTGTTGATCACTTTCAGGGGCGGAAGGGGGTTCGCCGAAAAATTACACTGTATATATAAAGAAAAATTTATTTTTACCTCTATATACTATGTTTTGAATCCCTTTTGACATGACCCAAAAGCATAGCTTAGTAGTTAGGGGGTTCAAAACATTTGTGATGTCATTGGTTCAATTCTCTCTAGCTATAATTTCTTTAATCTTTTAACTTTTTTTCTTTTTAAACCCCCTTAACAGAAATTATGCCTCCGTCGTTGCTTGCATGTATTCGTTTTTCAATAAAAATCAGGAACTCAAAAAAAAAAGAAAAGAAGAACCTTACGTACTTTATCAAATTTCCCTTGCAAGTATTCTTTTTTCAATAAAAATCAGGAACTCAAAAATAAACCTCACGTACTTTATCAAATTTCCCTTGCTTCTTCCCAAAAGTCTTTTCTTGTGTACAAACAAATTTGAAGAGGAAGAACGAAGGAGATGCTTAAAGAGTCACTATATACATTTCCTCAATTTCTTTGTAGATTGCATCTTGTATTGAAGCTTCTCTTCAACCAAATTATCATCTTTATTAAAATCTTTTCCTTTTACCATATTTTTTCTCTCCTATTTCTTATTAAATATTTTTTCTTAAACGGGTAGGGCGTCTGCAAAGGAACAATTCAACACCTAAAATACCACATATAAATTATAATTTCACGAATTTAAATCTTAGAAATTGTGTTCACTGCTATCTTGTTGGAGCTGGAGCTTCTCTATTTCTTATTAACTGTGTGAAAAAGGGAGAGGCATTGTGGCTATTATCGGCTCAAAAATGAAACTTAATATCTAATAATTACCACCAACTTATCCTAGGTGTTGATCGTTTTCTCTCGGCCCCTAGTGGCTTATGTAATGTTTCTATTTTGTTCAATCTGTTAATGCATACTCTTGCGAACATGTAATTGTGATCTATTTACCAAAATCAAGCGTTCTGTCGAACTTTGATTGGTCTTGATTTGACATTATTAAAATATCTAAATACTCAATACGAGTCTAATCAAAATATTTAATCTTAGGTGCATTTTCTGAGAGCTTAAACTCACGGAAGCACCATGGGAGAACCTTTCATCTTATCTCTCTTACTTCTTGAATTACTAGTATAATGAATAAACATTTTCCTAGGATATTGACGGGTAACAACGTACAAGAGAAATTGATAAATTATCGGCCATAAATTATGTTGGCAAATAATTGACATTGTATAGCCAACTTTAGAAAAATCTATTTCCTATTTATTTTCTCTTTATAACCTCCATCCTTCTCTCTCGCTATAACCTACGTATTTTTTCTTTTCCCTCTCCTTTACTTTCCTTATATTTCTTCTTCTATCTCTCCTCTTTCTCTCTTGTGGTTGCCAAAAAATCAATAGGATGAAAAGGTAAGATTGATCTCACATCAGAGAAAATCAGAACCAAAAACTAAGAGAGAAAATAGGAAAAATAGTGTTCACCTTTGTTTTCTTCTGTTTTTTTTTGTTGGATTGAACGAGTGGGTGTGATTGAAATTGGTTTTACAAAATTTGAGCAAGATTAGAAGTAGCTTAGACTGGTTTCGGATAAACCATCAGATCAAAAAATCCAACTGCGACATATATATATATCACGTTGTATATCAACATTAGTGTATATTACACACAGGTTTTTATGGATGCCGGTGGATATCACTTTATATATCGTGTATATAACACAAATTTTTATGGATATAACAAAAAATTTCATGGATATGTATATCGTGTAATAACACAAATTTTCATAGATATACACAGATACACATGATATACATGAGATATCATTGGTGTACATGTTGATATACACGAGATACAACAGGGAAACACAGGTGTAGTCATCTTGAAACTTGAGTTTTCAATCTGAATTTTGTTATACACGGAAAGTAAAATATTGATATATTTAATATACACATTATAATTATGTTATACACTATGATCAGCGGCGAAATCAGAAACTTTTTCAAGGGTATTCAAACTTAAAGAAGTGAAAAAATTTCTGACAAAAGTTGTTCAATATATCTTATATAATCTAAAATCTGGTATTTTACTTATATATACAATATAATTTTCCAAAAAAAAGTGGTCAATTAATCACCCTTACCAGAGTGTAGCTTCTTCTCTGCCCAATATATATGCAAAAATAACAAATGCGAAGCTGTAGTTAAGTTATTGGTTCAAATAAATTATCTCTAGAATTGAAACCCGGGGTAACTTGATCTTGCTAGTTATGCTTGTCCACAAAATACCTATAAATTATCCCTACAAAAGTAACATCACGACTCTTTCGTCTTGTGCAAAAAATTACTCTTTTCTTTACTCTGATTTTATATGGTGGAGTAACGGAGTTTAGCATAACAAGAACATTAAAAGTTCCATTTAATTTATATATCAATACTTGGGAAGACAACGTTAAAAATGATGATTGAAAATTGCTTTAGATAGTAACAAATATCATATTACATTTTAAATTGTGTATAATTAGATAAATTTGAATTGTTAAAATTGTGTAAATTATTTAAAAAGAAATATCATTGGTAACAATGATTAACTTTTTAGGAAGTTCTAAAGTAAAATAATGTCTTGTATGCTGAGATGAAGGAAGAACTTTTTTTGTGTGCGCTCATTATTAACCCGTAAAACGGTATAGTTGAATTTGTAACGTGATTTATAAATAAGTGAATCGATTTGATCCCAAAATGATAAATAAACTAAATAAAATGCAAGACTAACACTGAAATCGAGATAAGACAGCAAATAGCTTGGTTCCGGGAGTGTCACAACCAAAATCTGTAATAGGTGGGGACTGCACCTAACGCTGCCGTTAGGCAAGCCCACAAGTGTAACTTCTATTTATTTACCCCTCTTTAATAATTTAATACGGACGTTTCCTTTTCAGAGAACACTTTAAACTAGATTTCATGCAACAGTGACAAGTCTTTTGAAACAAAATGCCAACATAATAAGTACATACTCTGCGATGGTAGACGAGTAGAGCAGTACATAAATGCTACAAATCCCCAAAACCCGGCGTCAGATGTACATGAGCAAATCTAGAGAATATACAAAACGACTAAGACCACTGTCTGAAAGTGATAGACATGAATGATAAATAAGGTAGAAGGATACTCTGGTGTTGTGGATCGAGGCAAGGCAAGCAGCTCACCACTAAGTACCCGTAGATGATCGGCTACGCGCCCCCTTGACCACTGGTAGATCCTGTCTCAGTACCTGCACATTAGTGCAGAAGTGTAACGTGAGTACGAAAAACAACGCACACCCAGTAAGTATTTAGTCTAACCTCGAAGAAGTAGTAACGAGTGTCGACTTGACACTTACTAGAGGTCAATAACAACAATATAAGTGTGTAAAGTAGGCATTGAGAGTATACAATAAGTATCAATGAAACAAATAAGAACAACCACAATAAATAAGATCAGGAGTCTGTACCACATTCCCAACATCTCATGACTGGCCATGAAGGTGCTAACACAATTATACTCGTACCAGAACCCATTTCGATTACTAAGCACGAAGTTGCTGCGGCGGACGACTCCCATAAGTAGGGCTGGGCATATATCGGGTATAACCGATAACCCGAACCGATAAAATGCTATTGGGTTATCGATATTGGGTTATTGGATAAATAGTTCGATATCAATTTAATATTATTTGACTATTGGGTTATCGGTTCGGGTCTCGGTTTGCCCAATTTATTAACAATTTAACCGATAGCCCAATAAGCTTTAACAAATTTATAATTTTACCTACGAAGTCTATAAAACCACCTTACGGCTTCATTCTTTCACTCTCAATTCTTTTGGCAGTTACTCTTCATCTTTAAACCTTAATCCTTAGAGTAATTTTTAAACTTTTCTGAATTTCTCATCTTAATTTTTTAGTTAAAATTTTTAGATTTAAACTTTAAAGAATTAATTGTTCAAATTTTTAGTTTTTCTATTTGTTTCTTTTGTTGCACTGATTCTTTAGTATTTACAAGATTAGGATATTATTATTTTTCTATGAACTATGCCCGCCGCAGTGAGATAGTTAGTAAGATTAGATTGTTGAATGTCTTATTTCTTACTCCTACTAACGTATAACTTTGAAAAAATTGAGATCATTCATTGAGATTTTCAAATGCAAAGAAAGTTTTCTTTTCTAAAAATGAAATTTAATCTCTCTTTTTTTACGAGCAAAATTTATGTTCCTTTCTCTCAACAGTATGATCACGATTTCTATTAAAAGAACATGAAATTTTTGGATATTTTTTGTTTTTATTGGTAAACCAATAACCGAACCGATAAGGATCGATAATGACAAACCGATACCCGATAACCGATATTTTATCGGTTCGGTTATTGGTTTAACATATTTATAAATCGATAACCGATATGCCGAACTGATAACATTCACAACTGAACTGAACCGACCGATGCTCACCCCTACCCATAAGAATTAATGGTATTCAGTACTGCCGAGGCGAACGACCCTATCCCATAAGAGTAGTGTTACCATCATACTGCCGAGGCGAACCTGAACCCATAAGAGTGGTGTTACCATACAGCCGAGGCGAACAACCCGATCCCATAAGAGTGGTGTTATCATGCTGCCGAGGTGAACGACCCGATCCCATTAGAGTAGAGAAATTTACCTCGCTCGCGGAAGTACTTGCGAGACGAGCAGACATGGATTTTCAGTAGTTTATCAAGTATTCCCCAGTTTTCTAAAATAAGAAACTAAGTCAATAAATCCAATTTAAATCCCCAGTCTTAGCTTTAATCAAGACAATTAATACACATGATGGGCATAAACAGTACAATTAAAAGCATGATGATAATCTAAGTCTACCCAAACATATCATGAAATATAGCTACGTACGGACTCTCGCCACCTCGTGCGTACGTAGATCCACACACATCTAGCACATAACAATAATACGCCTAAATGGATAGGCTCCCTCTTACAAGGTTAGGCAAGAGACTACCTCGGTTCCAAGTCCTCAACCCGGCTCTCCAACCTCACTAGGACTCTCCAACCGACGTCGAGAACTCCGAAACTAATCAAAAGTCATATAAACTAGTGAATATATGCTCAACAGTTCATAATTTAGCTATTAGAGTAGTTACCCAACCCAAATTGGAAGATTCCTAAAATTCACCCCCAGGTCCATGTGTCTGGATTCAGAAATCTTCGAAGATAAATGTTACTAATGAAATCCCGAACTCAAATATATAGTTTTCTCCCATTTCCATCACCAAATTCATGATTAAATCCCAAATTTACCAAAACCCTAGGTTCTTCCCAAATCCAACAAGTTTTCACAATTTTTCCATGTTTAATCTACCTAAAATCCGCATAATAAACTTGAAAATGGGTGGGAGTTACTTACCTTAGGATATTGATGAGAATCCTCCTCAAATGTGCTCTCAAAATCGCCCAATACCAAATGAAATAAGATGAAAAATGGCCTAAGTCTCGGATTAAAAGGCCTCACTGCCCAGTGATTTCCGCTCCTGCGGACCTTGGGACGCACCTGCGGAAATCTATTGCAGGTGTGGTTCTCACCAATTTTGGGCGTGTCCGCTTTTGCGGAGAAGAATGCGTACCTGTGTATCCGCTTCTGCGGAATTCTCCCACATCTGCGCACTCACACCTGCGGAGGAACTCATGCTCCTGCGACCCCAGGCCTTATTGGCCTCGCCCGTATCTATGATCACTTTCCTCGCACCTGCGAGCTCGCGGGTGCGGTAAACAATCCGCTTCTGTGACCACTGGTTAGCCTACTCCAGGCCGCTTCTGCGATTAATGGACCGCTTCTGCGAGCTCGCACCTGCGGCCCTTTCTACTCAGGTGCGATTTCACCACATCGCAGCTGCTTCAGCAATTCTTTGAAGTTCAAACATGATCAGCATATCGTCCGAATAGCACTCGAGGCCCCAGGGCCTCGTCCAAACATACCAACAAGAACATAAAAAGGACTCGCTCGAACCCTCAAAATGCGTAAAACAACATCAAAACTAAGAATCGTACCCCAAAACCAATTCGATACAAATCTATGAACTTCAAGCTTTTCAACTTACTCCGAACATGCGTAATCATACATAGACTACTCAGAATTGCACCAAATTTTGCATGCAAGTTATAAATCACCATATGGATTATTCCCGGGCTCAGAATCCCAAATGGACCTCAATAACCCCAAAGTCTACTCCATACCAAACTTAAATTACTTGAAAAACCTTCAGTGCACCAACTTTCAATATTAAGTGCTGAAACGCTTCCGGGTCATCCGAAACCCGATCCGAACGCACGCCCAAGTCCAAAATTATCGTACAATCCTATTCGAACCGTCACATCTCGATTCTGGACGGTTTCGAGGTCGTCTACTCAAAATGTTGACTCAAGTCAAACTTAACCATTATAGGATACTATTAAGGTACTAAGTGTTTCGATTCTAACCCTAACCATTCCAAACGTAAACCAACCATCCCCGCAGGTCATAAAACAGTAAAAGAACATATGAGGAGTCTTAATTAGGGGAACAGGGATCTAGAAAGCAAAAGGATCAGTCGGGTCGTTACATTCTCCACCTCTTAAACAAACGTTCATCCTCGAACGGGTCTAGAATCATACCTGGAGTGCTGAAAAGGTGCAGATATCTGCTCATTATGTCCTCCTAGGCCTCCCAAGTCGCTTCCTCGAATGTTGAACCTTCCACTGGACCTTTACCGCAACAATCTTCTTGGACCTCAAATGGCGAACCTTCCTGTCAATAATGGCGAAGGCTCCTCTTCATAACCCAAGCTCTCATCCCACTTCCATTCTGGTATAACCATCTGCTGAAGTAGACCACCTGGCCTCTGTTACTCATACTTGACCTACTGGCAGTTTAGACACCTCGCACTTACTCAACTATGTCCTTCTTCATCCGCCACCACCAATAATGCCGCCTCAGGTCGCGATACATCTTCGTAGCCCCTGGATGAATATAATACTGAGAATTTTGCACCTCCTCTAGAATTTTATCCCTCAAGCCATCAACATTAGGAACACATTGGCGACCCTGGAGCCATAGAACACCATTATCTCCGATAGTAACCTCCTTGGCACCACTCTGTAGTACCGTCTCTCTGAGAACCAACAAGTGCGGATCCTCGCACTAACGAGCCTTGATCCGCTCAAGTAATAAAGACTGAGCCACTAAGCATGCAAGAACTCAACTGGCTTAGAAATATCAACCTCTCAAGTCTGTTAGATAAGGACTGAATTTCCAAAGCCAATCACCTCACCTCTACTGAAATAAATGCCAAACTACCCATACTCTCAGTCTTTCTGCTTAAGGCATCTAGAACCACATTCGCTTTGCCAGGATGATAGAGGATGGTAATATCATAGTCCTTTAGTAACTCAAGCCACCTACACTGTCTCAAATTGATATCCCTCAGTTTGAACAAATGTTGTAAGCTGCTATGATCGATATAAACCTCACAGGACACCCCATAAAGATAATACCTCCAGAGTTTTGGAGCATGAACTATCGCGACCAACTCCAAATCATGCACGAGGTAATTCTTCTCGTCGGGCTTCAGATGACATGAAGCATATGCAATAACTCGCCCTCCTGCATCAATACACAACCCAGGCCAACCCGTGAAGTGTCACAATATATAGTATGCATCCCTGAACCGGAAGGCAATACTAAAACTGGAGTTATAGTCAAAGTCGCCTTGAGCTTCTGAAAACTCGCCTCGCAATCATTGAACCATCTGAACGGAGCACCTTTCTGAGTCAATCCAGTCAAGGACGTTGCAATAGACGAGAAACCCTCCACGAATCGACAATAATACCTAGCTAACCGAAGAAACTCCTGATCTCGATCGTCGTGGTAGGACGAGGCCAAACCTGGACTGCCTTAATCTTCCTGGGATCCACCTTAATGCCCTCACCGGACACAACATGCCCCAAGAAAGCCCCAAAATCCAACGAGAACTCACACTTGGAGAACTTAACATAAAGCTTCAACTCCCGCAAGGTCTGAAGCACTAATCTCAAATGTTGCTTGTGCTCCTCCATACTACGCGAGTAGATCAATATGTCATCAATGAAGACAATGACAAATGAATCAAGATACATTATGAACAGTCGGTTCATCAAATCCATAAACACCGACGGTGCGTCAGTCAAACCGAAGTATATCACTGAAAACTCATAGTGACCACATCTAGTCTAGAACCCCGTCTTCGGAATATCCGAAGCATGAATCTTTAGCTGATGATACCCAGATCTCAAGTCGATCTTAGAGAACACCCTGGCCCCCTGCAACTGGTCAAACAAATCACCAATGCGCGGCAACGGGTACTTATTCTTGATGGTGAATTTGTTGAACTGGCGTTAATCAATGCACATCTGCATACTCCCGTCCTTCTTCCTCACAAACAACATTGTTGCGCCCCAAGGCGATACACTAGGTCTAATGAACCCCTTCTAAAGCAACTCTTGAAGCTTCTCCTTTAACTCTCTCAACTCTTTGGGATCCATATGATAAAGCGGGGTAGAAATAGGCTGGGTGCCAACACCAAATCAATGCCGAAATCGATATCCCGATCTGGCAGCATACTTGGTAGATCAGCTGGAAATACATCGGAAAACTCTCGTACCACCGGCACTGAATCTAAAGCGGGAATATCTGCAGTAGCTCCCGAATAAAGGCTATGTAGGCCAAACAACCCTTCTCGAACATATGTTGAGCCTTCAAGAAAGACATAAGCCGGCTGAAAGTACCGACAAATGAACCCCTCTACTCTAATCTAGGCAACTCAGGCATCTCCAGGGTAATAATCTTGGCATGGAAATCAAGAATGGCATTGTACGGGGACAACTAGTTCATGCCCAAGATAACCTCGAAATCAACCATATCGAGTAATAGAAGATCCGCTCGGGTCTCATATCCACAAAAAGTCACCATATAAGACCCATAAACCCAATCCACAATAACAGAGTCACCCACGGGCATGGACACATATACAGTAACACCTAAGGACTCACATGACACATCCAAATAAGGAGAAAATAGAGAAGAAACATAGGAGTAAATAGACCCTGGATCAAATAATACCGAGGCATCCATCCGGAAAACAGAAATAGTACTTGTGATCACTGCATCAGAGGCGATTGCCTCTAGCCTGGCGGGGATAACATAGAATCTAGCCGGAGTACCACCTGACTGACCTCCACCTCTAGGACGATCGCTGGATGCTTGCCCTCCGCCTCTGGCCGGCCGGCCGGGCAGTGTGGTAGCTAGTGCCGTAAGCATGGGCCGATAGTCCTGTTGCTCAGTCTTGCCCCGAAGTCTGGGACAAAACCTCTTCATGTGGCCAAGATTCCCACACTCGAAACAACCCCTCAGAACGGTGGACTGTTACCTAAAGTCTGACCCGGATGGCCTGAATACCTACAGGCAGAACCTTGAATAGCTGGCGGGCGGTAAGTACTCTCTGGAATGGCACTGAAATAGGGTCGTGCTGGAGCACTCCGAGCAGGCTGTGGTGCTGACTACGTGGGCCTGCTGGGCTGACTCCTCATGAACTGAACTCTGCCTCCAGGTGGGGCGCCGTTGAATCCTCCAAACTGTCGGGGCCGCTTGTCCCTCGGCGAAGACTCTCCACTACGGTTCCGAATATGCTCGATCCTCCGAGCTATATCCACAACCTGAAGAAAAGAAGTCTTCATCTCTGCCTCACGGGCCATAGGTACCTGAATCTTAGGGTGCAGACCTGCAATGAACCTCTGCACCCGCTCTGCGTCTGTGGGGAATATAATAGCTGCATGGTGCGACAAGTTAGTGAATCTCACCTCATAGTCGGTGACAGATATGTGACCCTGAAGGAGTCGCTCAAACTGACCCCGAAGCTCCTCTCTCTCATAAGGTGGTATGTACTTCTCCAAGAATAGATGTGTAAGCTGATCCCAAGTTAAGGGAGGTGAACCTGCTGGCCTGCCACCATCTGCGAGCCTTGCCCTTAAGATGAAAAGTGGTGAAGTCCACCCATTGTACTCCAATATCCCCATGTCCCAGAGTCTATCCTTGCATCGGTCAATGAAATCCTGGGGGTCCTCTGACCGTTCACCCCCAAAGGTAGGGGGCGAAGCCTAGTCCATCTGTCCAGCTGCTTCTGCTGGTCAACGATCACGACTAGTACAGTCGCTAGCATAGCCGCTGCAACAAGCTGGACTCCATCCGCAGGTAGTGCACCTGGGGTCTGATAAACAGCAGCGGTGTGCCCTGGAGCCTGAGCGGTAGGGGTCTGTTCTCCCCATCCCGCGTAGGATGTGGCAGGGTCTACTGGAAATAAACCAGCCTACGTCATAGAGTCCATGAACTGCAGTATACGGCCCATGACCTCTTTGTATCAGCGCAGTCATGAAATGTGTTGGGGCTGGCACAGTTGCAGGAGCCTCATCCTGCTCATCAACAACAAGAACCTCCACTGGATCCACTAGTGGTACAACATGAGCAACCCTAGGGCGCCCTCGTCCTCTGATTATAGCTAGCGCCCTCCCCCGACCTCTAGCAATGGGGGGGCAACCCCTCGACCGCCTGGTATATCCGCCGCACGCGTTCTCACCATCTGTGAGAGATCAATAGAAAGAAACTTAGTATAATATCAACTGCACAATAGGAGAAGAAAAAAGAGAAGTTCCTAACACCCTATAACCTCTCGAAGATACGCACGGACGTCTCCGCACTGATCCACAAGACTCTACGAGGACTGCTCATGACTCGTGAGACCTACAAATCCCCAAAACCCGGTGTCAGAAGTACATGAGCAAATCTAGAAAATATACAAAACTACTAAGACCATTGTCCGAAAATGATAGACATGAATGATAAATAAGGTAGAAGGAGACTCTGGTGCTGTGGATCGAGCCAAGGAAAGCAGCTCACCACTAATTGTCCGTAGATGATCGGCTACGCGCCCCGTGACCACTAGTAGAACTTGTCTCAGTACCTGAACATCAGTGCATAAGTGTAGCGTGAGTACGAAAAACAATGCGTATCTAGTAATTATCTAGTCTAACCTCGAAGAAATAGTGACGAGGGTAGACTTGACACTTACTAGAGGTCAATAACAATAATATAAGTGCATAAAGTAGGCATGTAGAGTATACAATAAGTATCAATGAAACAAATAAGAGCAACCACAATAAATAAGATCAGGAGTTTGTATCACATTCCCAACATCTCATGACTGTCCATGAAGGTGATAACACAATTATACACGAACCAGAACCCATTTCGATTATTAAGCACAAAGTTGCCGAGGCGAACGACTCGATCCTATAAGAATTAGTGGTACTCAGTACTGCCATAGCAGTCGGCCCAATCCTATAAGAATAGTATTACCATCATACTGCCGATGCGAACATCTCGATCCCATAAGAATGGTGTTATCATATTGCCGAGGAGAACGACCCGATCCCATAAGAGTGGTGTTATCGTACTACTGAGGCGAACTGCCCGATCCCATTAGAGTAGAGAAGTTCATGGATTTTCAGTAGTTTATCAAGTATTCCCCAGTTCTCTAAAATAAGAAACTAAATCGATAATTCCAATTTATATCCATAGTCTCAGCTTTAATCAAGACAAATAATACACATGATGGGCATAAACAGTACAATTAAAAGCATGATGTGAATCTAAGTCTACCCAGACATATCATGAAATATAGCTATATACTGACTCTCGTGACCTTGCGCGTACGTAGCTACCCACACGTATCCCTAAGCGGATAAGTTCCCTCTTACAAGATTAGGCAAGAGACTTACCTCAGTTCTGAGTCCTCAATCCGGCTCTCCAACCTCACTAGGACTCTCCAAACAATGCTGAGAACTCTATAACTAATCAAAAGTCATATAAACTAGTGAATATATGCTCAAAAGTTCATAATTTAGCTATTAGAGTAATCACCCAACCCAAATTGGAAGATTCCTAAAATTCACTCCCGGGCCCATGTGTCCAGATTCCAGAAATCTTCAAAGATAAATGTTACCCATGAACTCTCAAACTTAAATAAATGATTTGCTCCCATTTCCATCACCAAATTCGTGATCAAATCCAAAATTTACCTAAACCCTAGGTTCTTCCCAAATCCCACAAGTTTTCATAATTTTTTCATGTTTAATCTACCTAAAATCCGCATAATTAACTTGAAAATGAGTGGGAGTTACTTACCTTAGGATATTGATGATAATCCCCCTCAAATGTGCTCTCCAAATCGCCAAAGACCAAATTAAATGAGAGGAAGAATGGTCTAAGTCTCGGATAAAAAGGCCTCATTACCTAGCGGGTTCCCTCTCCTCCGGACCCGCGACGCTGCACCTGCAGAAAATCCATCGCAGGTGCGGCTCTCACCAATTTTGACCAAGACTGCTTCTTCGGAATTTTCCTGCATCTGTGCCCTCATGCCTGCGGAGAAACTCCCGCTCCTGCGACCCCAGGCCTCCTTGGCCTCGCCCGCACCTGCGAGCTCGCAGGTGCGGTAAATACTACGCTTCTGCGACCACTGGCCAACCTATTCCAGGCCTCTTCTGCGATCAATGGGTCATTTCTACGAGCTTGCACCCGCGACCCTTTCCACGCAGGTGTGATTGCACCAGATCCCAGCTGCTTCAACAATTCTTCCAAGTTCAAACATACTCCGCATATCGTCCGAATAGCACTCGAGGCCCCCCGGGCCTCGTCCAAACATACCAACAACTTCGTAAATATAAATCAGACTCGCTCAAACCCTCGAAATTCGTAAAACAACATCAAAACTAATAATTTCACCCCAACACCAATTCGAATCAAATCTATGAACTTCAAGTTTTTCAACTTACTCCGAACGCGCCGAATCATACCTGGACTATTCGGAATGGCACCAAATTTTGCGTGCAAGTCATAAATCACCATACAAAATTATTCCCATGCTTGGAATCCCATATGGACCTTGATAACCCCAAAGGCTACTCCATACCAAACTTAAAGAACTTGAAAAACCTTCAATGCACTAACTTTCAATATTACGCGTGGAAACGTTTCTGGGTCACCGAAACCTGATTCGAATACATGACCAAGTCCAAACTCGTCATACGATCTTATTGGAACCGTTAAATCCCGATTCCGAGGTTGTTTACTCAAAACTTTGAGTCAAGGAAAATTTAACCATTATAGGCTACTATTAAAGAACTAAGTGTTTTGATTCCAACCGAAACCCATCCAAACCTAAACGGCCATCCTCGCAGGTCATAAAACAATAAAAGCACATATGGGGAGTCTTACCGGTCGGGTCGTTATAGGGAGAAGGGCTTCCAAAGGCAGTAATGAGAATATCAAATTACAGGAAATAAAGTATTATTGAGCTTTTCGAATAGTATGTAGCATAAGTGCGTTAGAGAATTTGTGTCCCTTACAATGGTTGTTGAAGTCATTATTTATAGCTGCACCTAGGGAACAAGGTCATAGGATCAAGACCCTCTTAAATTACAATTATGTGGGCCATTGATGAATGTGTAACGGCAGGCTATGAATGCAAAATTTCTTTATAACAGAATGTGTATTTAATACTGCAGAATTTTCTTCATCAAATTCTATCGGGTGGTAGACATTCGTTTGTCTTCATTGGCAATATTCACTTCTGGGTCTTTTCAGTGCAAACTGAAGTTGCTGCCCCCGATATTGGTTTCCACTTGTCTCGCTTTTTGTTTGTCTACGGTTCCATGTGTCTCTCTATTATACGAGTATTTAATACGAACCGATTTTAACCTATAAAGATAGTCCCCCTGCTTTTTTGTGGAACATCTTTGTATCATTGGAAAGTTGGTGAAGACACCTTTCTTGGCGGGAAATTTGCTAATCCCCTCTGAAAAGTTTCTGACGCTTGATTAGATGCACGTCTCTCCGCATTTAATGCCCCGAACACGCGTCACTCCAAGATTTAACAATACTTTTGCATGTTCTCGAGATAACCATGGCCACGATTTTTGCCGCCTATTCCTTTACTTATACGCCTCATTCTTCTTCTTTTACACTTCACAATTTTTCGAACTCTCTCAACTTCTCTACACTAAACTCTTTCTTTCTTTCACTCTTCTTTAATCTTCTTCTTCAAATAATTCTTACTTTCTTATTCTAACCATGGCCTCCTCCTCCAAGAACTCAAGTTCTTCAAAAAATAAAGAAAGCACTGATGATACTGCCCCTCCTACTGTGAGCACCATCATTCCTTCTACCAACTCTCGCATATGGGATGTTGGTGTGTACCCTTCTTCCATCCGTCCTTCTAGCATTCCTGCTGTGAAGGAGGACTGTGGTTTCCATGATCTGAACATCATTGCTCCCCACCTAGAGGAGCGAGTAACATTCCCTAAGAAGGGTTTTACGTACGTTTCACGTACCCCTTCACTTTGGGCCCATTCTCATTGAGTGGGGGACTTGACCCCATAATCTTGGAGTTATGTTACCGGTATCAAGTCTACTTAGCACAGGTGAGCCCCTCTGTGTGGCAGACAGTAACTCGGTGGACACCACCAAGGGTTGAAGGCTTGGACCAGTGGGTCCAGAAGATTTTGGATATTACCACACCTAAGACACGCTGGTGGAAAGAATTGGCCCTCAAATACGGGTGGAAGCCAAAAATCATGGTAAGTTGATTCTCAACTAATCTTGTTTTTACCTCGTGTATAAGAAAATTTAAAAAATAATTAAATGACTATTGCTAAATAGTAGAAAATTAATTAAATAAATATTTCTGAATATTAGAAAAATTAAATAAATGACTATTTTGTCTACTGCGAACTCTATTTTAAAAGGGTAAAAAAGACGATTGACATTTCGATCAGGGTCTTCGTGCTTTTAATATAGTATAGATAAGCTATTGGAACTTAATTTCATAAATTGTACTCCAGGTGATTATTACATTAGTATAATATTCTTCAAGTATTTATGAAACAAAATGGGCATATAACAATTTAAAGTTTCCATAAGTACTACTTGTTTAGTTGTATATATTATAGCTAAGCACTGGACAGTAGGGAATACATTTGTACGTTGCATATCTGAATTCCCACGCAGCGAAAAGGATTGTATACGTAATTCCTAGATTCTAATTCTCATATCAACAACCCATATTGCAATACATTTTTTTTCTTTCACTATAGCTGTAATAGACAACCCCTCACTGCTGGTAATGAATAACCTTGGTTGGAGTTTATTGATCGTGGACACAAACACACAAAACACACACACAAAAGGAGATCGTGGGATTAAAGGGGAGGTTTGTTATTAGTTGAATCCAATAAAACTATCTCGAAGGGATCCCCTCTTAAGTCGAGGAAGATATAAACAACAATCAAGGAGAGAGAAACAACAGATACCAAGTGTTTTTTTTATACGGAGAATTGCATTAATAAAATTACGAAATTACAAGAGAGTGTTCTGAATGTAAGGAGCTGGTTCTAATTACATCAAAATCTAATTGCATGAAAGTAAAAGGGGAAGGTCTTCAAAAAACAAGATAGTTTGCGATGATGATCCCATATTTGATTTTCCAAACTTTGCTAGAGCGTCCACCACTCCATTGCCCTCTATAAATGTGTGGCTAAGTTGTTGCACTTTCAGTTCATGGACCATTGACCTACAAGAGGAAATAAGTTGTGAATACTTTAGGCTACCAGTTTGAAGGATTTGGAGCAATACCTGTGAGTCTTTCAACAATTAGAGGTTGGATGCGATGACTAATGGCAATGGATAAGCCATGATAGAGGCCAATGGCTCAGCTTGTAAAGCATTTGTGTAGGGTATGTGATCTGCGAAACCATATATACATTATCCTGAGGCATCACGGAAGACCCCCTTGCTCCACCATGGTGGGATGTTGGATGGTAGGCCCCGTCAATGTTAAGCTTGTAATGTGGCGGATGTGGTTTATGCCACGAGATGACTTCCCTAGTAGGTTTATATTTTTTCTCAGGGATATTTGTTAAGTAATTCGTTTGTGTAGCGAGTGATAGAATAGGTGCGGGGTCAATGGAGTTATTTGTATTATTAAAATAATTATTGTTACGATTTAACCAAATTTGCCACAATAGGATGGGGGTTAGTATAAAGGACGGTATAACAATGCCACAATAGAACGGGGGTTAGTATAAAGGACGGTATAACAATCTTAGTTGTTATTGGAATTGGAGTGTGTGAGGTACACAATTTGTGAAACCAATCAATGTAGTTTGATGAGGGTGAGGTTATACCGAGGTGATATCATAAGGTGGCTGCTGGCTTGCAATGAAAAAAGATGTGTGGTATGTCTTCCCTAGTATTATAGCATAATGTGCAAGTGGCAGTGTTAGTGATTTTTCTATGGTAGATGAGTGCTTTTGTTGGTAATTTCTCATGAATTAGCTACCATAAGAAGTATGTTATTTTGGGTAAAGAGGTTAATTTCCAAATCTAATTATGGGGAAAGTTTATCGTCCAATGGTGAATTTGGTGGAGGATGTAGTGGTAAGCGGAAGAAGTGATGAACTTACCATCAGTTGTATAATGCTAGTAGGGGGTATCTTCTCCTTGATGGGTTGTAAATATGAGGATTTTATTAATGAGAGAACGAATTTGTGGAGGTAATGTGAAGGAGAGGCTAGAGAGGTCCCAGGATGAATTTGTGATGATGGTAGCTAAGGACTTATTTAGTTCATGCCTAGGAATGGGACCTTGGATGAGGTGGCGTAGTGACAAATTATTTGCGATCCAGTGATCAGTCCAAAGACTTATGCTATTACCATAGACCACATTCCAGCTTGTGCATGTTCGATAGTATTTAGTAGCTTTTGTCATACTCTTCCAAATGTAAGAGGCATTTGAATCTGTGTTCGTTGTATATAAATAATTGTTTGTATGGTTATGTTGATGATTGTATTTAGCAGTCAGTATGTTAGTCCAAATTGAGTTGTTAGAGTGTGAGTAAGGCCATAGAAGACTTGTGGGCATGGCTAGATTTTTTTGGAACTAATTTTTGAATGCCCAAACCCTCTTTCGGATTAGGACAAGTAACTTTATCCCAATTGATTAAATGTATTTTACGCTTCTGCTCAGTTGAACCCCATAAGAAGTTGCGTTGTAGGCGATCTAATTGTTGAATTATCTTGGGTGGTATAAAATTAATTTGCATAACATAAACGAGAATTGAATTAGTACTGACTTAATGAGAGTAGTTTTTCCCACTAGAGTGAGGAATTTAAATCTCCATCCGGAGAGTTTTGAGGTGATTCAGTCAATAATAAACTGGTAATCTAATGGTTTAGGTTGGTTAAGTGTGATTGGAACCCTAGGTATTTGCCAAAGTTGGTGGCAAGGGGAATGTTTAGAGCATTGAATAAGGATTGGCTAAGGTTTGAATTTACATTATCTGAGAAAAATAATTTTGATTTGTGGAGGTTGATACGTTGTCCTGATTTTGTGCTTAATTGGTGGAATATTTCAATTATGATAGTGGTGTTGGACCTAGTTGTTTGTGCTAATAATATGAGGTCATCCGCAAACGTTAGGTGTGAGAGTGGTTGTGCATTCTATTTAAGCGAATTGGTGTCCATTGGCAAATGTCCACATTGTGTTCGATTATACGGAACAAGGATTCCATACATATGATGAATAGGTAAGGTGATAAGGAATCCCCTTGTCTTATACCCCGAGAAGGTTGAAAAAAAGGGGTTGGTGTGCCATTGATGAGTATAGAGATGGAGGAAGTTGTGACACAGGACATTATGAGCTTGATTAAAGGTTGCGGAAATTGCAAGTGTTGAAGAGAGAATCGAATGAATGACCATTCTAAGCGATCAAAGGCTTTTTCAAGGTCAATTTTTATCATCATGTTGCCTGTTTTACCCTGTTGTCTCCTAAAGGAGTGCATGATTTCCTGAACGAGGATGGCATTGTCAGCTGCCCTACGACCTTTTAAGAAGTTGCTTTGGGTTGGGTTGATAAGTTTAGGAAGGAGGGGTCTAATTCTATTTACTATAATTTTAGTATAATTTTGTAAATCGTATTGCAAAGACCAATTGGTCTATATTGAGTAATAGACTCTGGGTGGCTTGTTTTTGGTATCAAGGTGATATTAGTTTTATTTATTTCCGGTGGAATAGTAGAAGTATGAAAAGCATGTTGACAAGTGTGAACGACCGCTTGTTTAGTTTCAGACCAAAATTTTTGGAAGAAGATGTGGTGTAATCCATTTGGGCTTGGGGCCTTTAAGGGTTTGAAGGAGTGGATTGTCTTAGTAATTTCTATAATGGATAATGGGTGGTTGAGTGATTGTATATCATCGTTTGTGAGGGAGTTTGAGTGGGTAGGTATGTGCTTATTTTGGCAATATGTCAGTTGGGCGGTATATAGTTCTTGGTAGTATTTGAGAATTGTTTCGTGTATGATTTTGGTGTCAAAAGTCCAATTGCCTACTGGATCATGGAGTCTTAGGATTCTGTTACTTCTACGTCTTTGTATTGTAGAAAGATGAAAAAAAGTCGTGTTTTCATCACCCTCATTTAGCCATTGGACGCGTATTTTAATTTCCAGAATTCTTCCTTGCTATGTAGTAAATTGTTGAAATCAATTATCAATTGATTTTCTAGATTATAATGAAAAGATTTTTTGTGTGTGGATGCATACGTTGTATTCCTTTTAATCGCACAATTAATTTTTTTTGTAAAAGATGTTTCCAAAATTATGCTTGTTCCAATGAGTAGCTAGGTCAGTAAAATTTTTTAGTCCCGGAGGATAATCATGCTCATCAAGCCATGTTTGGGTAACAATATCAAGGAACTGAGGATAATGTAGCCACATGGTTTCAAATTTGAATTTAGACGGGGGCTTGAGATAGGGTCTGACTAAGTTTAGGAGTAGTGGGCAGTGGTCGGAGTGAGTGCGAGGGAGGTGTTTCACAATTGAGTCTTGAAATAATTCAAGCCATTTATTATTAGCAAAGAATCTGTCTAGTCGTTCCATAATGATTTATTCTAGGATAATTTTTGGGGTGATTGAATTTAGGCTTGTTAGTCCATGTGAATCGTGGACCTGAGAATCCCTAATCAATCATATTTATGTTATTTGGGAAATTATTAAAGTTGGAGGTTCGTTTAATATTAATAGGTTGCCTCCGAATTTTTCATTTGAAATAGAGACTTCATTAAAATCTCCACATAATAGTCATGCACAAATATGGTTAGCATGGACAGTTTGTAAATTATTCCACAGTATTTGACGATTTGAATAATTATTACTAGCATAAATTAATGATAAAAACATGCAGGAGATTTATTTACCTGGACGGAGGCATGTATCTCCTAGCTTGTGACTGCTACTGGGTTGACCATAAGCTCATGTGCACGCCATAGCAGGACTATGCCACCTGATTGACCTTGTGTTTCCACTTGAATTAGATCCGTGTAATTGAATTTAGTGAGGTCAGTGTGATCCTTCATTTTTGTTTCTGTCAGGCATAAAATGGACGGAGTATTCCATGTTAGTAGAAAACGTAGGTTCCGGCGAAATTCTTGATTATGAGCTCCCCGGCAGTTCCAAAGCATTATCTTCATGAGGCCTTCAGGGTGTAGGTTGCTCCCTTTCGGAGCTAGTGAGAGTTTCAAGTGCATCAGTAGATGCGGTGGATTGTAGAGTGCTGCAGGCAGCAAATTGTCGTGCAGTGTTGGGATCATGAATATCACATACCTCTTGTCCAAGGAGAAGGGGTCGAGACGTATATTCAATGAGTTTTTCTGAAGAGTTGGGGGGATGAAAATGAGTTATTTTTTTCGATGTTTCCTGGCATGGAGATCGTCAGAAAGTCGTCCAGCACCATTGATTCCATGAAAGGCTCTGGTAGGTCGTTGTCTTCTTCTGCATGTTGGGGGTTTTCCTGGCATGGAGAAGGTGGTGGCGAGTTGGTATTCTGAATGTCGATCACTTGTTGTTGTGCTGACCCTAGTAGTGGAGGATGTGTATCTCTATTGGTTGTTGTGGAGCTAACCATGGCCAATAGTTGGTCTATTGGGGCATATTCCAATAAATAGGATGGTGGAGTACTTGAGTCTGCCATTTTTTATATTGGGTGATGATTTGCTGCATCTACATGATTGTGATATCTTGTTGATGAATCAGGTTCAATATTTGGTCTTGTAGTGCTTGAGTTGGGATCCCCTCTTGAAGTGAGAATGCCATTTCCAACGAGGTTTCCAGTAAAAGTGTGACATGATTTTGTAGTAGTTGGAGGTCTATATGTGGTTGTTGATGCATAGGCAGGGTTGTTTGTGGTGGGGCAGTGGGAAGTTGTTGCATGGTGGGGAGGGTTGCTTGCATTACTGCCCACTGATAAAAGTGAAGGTATTGGTGCCTGTGAGGGTGTGGGTGATACATTTTTGGTGTCTGTGGAAGTGTAAGTTTATTGTAGGGTGGTTTGTGTTAGTGTGGGAGTATTGTGCATTGAAGTGGTATTTGATGGGGCGTTTGCTATATGATTAGAGAGTGTTCTAGTGATTTGTTGATTTACACCATTATCATTAGTTTGAAAGTCATGATGTTCTCCAGGAAATACCAAGGCGAGGGCAGGTGGTGTTGCATGGCTATTGAGAAGTGTTTCTGTCGAACACTTTTCCTTATGTGGTGACATTGTAGGATTATGTATATGAGAGTTGAGGGTGGTAGGGGACTGTTGTGATATGGTCAGGGATGCTAATGGTTTAGGAATAATAGGCTTTTGGTTTATCCGAATTGGTGGGATTGGGGATGATGGAGGTGTAGCAATTGATGGTGCTTTGTTTTGTGTATCGTGGTAGTAAGGGAGTCACGTGAGGTAATTTCATGATGAGTAGATAGGTTAAAAGGTTTCGTGTTGGTATTCTGATTTTGTGGGAGTCGTTTGGAGATTGATTTACATATTAATGGGTGCAATGGAGGTGGACGGTTGTGATGATGACTTTCATGTAGTTCTACAGTGTGCATGGGTGTTGGTATTTGGGGAGGTGATGATGGTGGTTTGAGAGGGGTTGGGGTAGGGTTAATTGAGTGGAGTGTATATGGTATAGGGTTGGCATGCGAGGGTTTGGTTATTATGGAAGGTGGATCCGTTGTAGGGTCGGACTTTAGGAACTCAAAGTGATTATGAAAGAGAATACTATTGGTGGTATCTGTGGCCTTGTGGGGTTCAGGTGGGACCTTAGGGTTTGGGGTAGTGGTATTGGGGGAATGTGAGTGGTTTTGAGTCAAAGTAGTGGTTTGGATAATTTTTTCTGAATTATTTTTGATAATTTTTTTGTTTTTTGGGTATGACACTATTTTTACGGACTGGATTGATCTTCATCACATGAGGGAGTGGATAGGTTGTCTTGTGCTTGATTCGAAGTAGCAGCAGTTGTAAAATTTGGACAACAATGAAGATTGTGGCCTAAGCAACCACATTTAGTGCAAATCATTGATGAGTCTTCATAGAATATTAGTTGGGTGTGTGTGCCAAGGAGAATTTCAGATGGGGGATTTCCATGGAGCTAGTATACAAAGTCTAGCATAACGGCCTCTGGATGTGTGTACTGTGCATGTGTCAATTTTGATGAGTGTACCAATAAACGCCGTTATTTTCTGGAGAATTTGCGCATCATAATATTCAGTAGGAGTTCCTGTAAGCGAATTCATACAGTGGTATAGTTCGTGTGTACCAAGGCTGGATTGAATTTGGGTTCCCATTGACGGATAGTGAGGTATTGCAATCCTATGAACCAAGGCCCATGGAGGAGTATCTTATTAAAGTTTTCAGTGTGTTGGAATTTAATTAGATAATAGTCGTATCCTAAATCTATTAAGTGAAGTGTTTCATTGAGTTGCCAAAGGGAATTCAATTTAACTTTAAGATTTGTATATGATATTTTTTTCCCCAAGGAGTTTGATGATAATGGTTTGATGCCAAGGACGGTAGAGCCTAAGTTTATCATCTGAAGATATAGGGATAAAAAAGGATGATGAGATGGATTAGTGTTCTCATCATCTAAAGTTAATTTTTTAAGGAAATCAGTTTCAAGGTTGGAGTCAATTGGTGGTGGAGGTGGGAGAGAGTGTCTCGAAAGCTTACCTTGCCAGTAGGAATATTAGATGAGTGTGGCATGTCTTATTTTGGTTTGTCTATGCTACGACTGAGTTAATCGATTTCTTGATCTAAGATTTCAATTTTCGAGGCTTCCTTCATGATGTGATGGTTGTGATTGGGTATTGAGGGTGGTGTTATTGGCAGATGATTTATTTCTCTCTCTTGATCCTGACTCTTGAGTTGTGAGATCGTTAGCATTCAGGGTGATCCCCAAGCTTTTCCTATGGAAAATATTTTCCGTGAAAATGTTTTCCAAGAAAATAAGTAGTAATCTTACTCATTTTCCTGTGTTTGGTATGCAGGTTAAGGAAAATAACTTCTCAAGAGTATTCATAAATAATTTAAATACAATAAATATGAAGTCATAAACTTTCAAATCAACAACCTTCCGAACTTACAAATTATATAAACTTCTGAGCCGCTAAACTTTCGAACCAGTAAAATCTATAATTTCTAAACTCCCAAACTTCCTAGCACATGAACCTCCGAAGGTGGAGTTTTTGGAAAATATTTTCTTAACTATTTCTAGGGAAGTTATTTTTCTTCAATTTCAGAAAAATGTAATAACTAAGAAAATATTTTCCAAACTATTTTGTGCAACCAAACAATGGAAACTAGGAAAATATTTTCCGATCATACCAAACACGCCCAAAGTCATGGTCCATTTTCCAAATAATCCGTATTCCGCGCAACTGGATTACATTTTTCAAGGTAATAAAACTATGGACCACTTCCATTTGGCAGAATAGCTTAGGAGACCCGTACTTGTTCCGGTTTGGTGTCCCAATCCCTGTATTCCATAGAGTTTCATCCAGACACATGAACTCTATAAAACTAATATTTTAAACACTTCTGACCGTTAGACCAAACTGATGTGGCTTAACTATAACTAAGGTGGACAAAATGCTTGGTATACACGGGCATAGTGAGCGTGAAATGGTGGCTAAATCAGAAAATAACAAAAATTAAAAAGAGAAAGGAAAAAAAAGTATAACAACTCATATCACCTTCAATCCACTAGCCTCTTCGATTTTGGCGCTGGCACCGCCGCCTTCTCCCATTCCACCGCCACTACCTCCCTAAATTTCTTGAGCCATTTCTTTTGCCGCCACCATACCACCTCCACTATGACAAAGAACCACTCAAAATAAATAAAACAAAAAATTGATTATTTGAAGTGTTGATGTCTATATTGGATAAATTTTTGGAGTTCTCAAATGGGTCTAGTTCTCAAAGGCAATATACCACCAACATAAATTGAACCTTTACAAGCCTTCTTGTCCGTAAATTCCATGGCCTTAAACACAAATCCTCCTTTGATGTTTCCTTTTCGTTATTCTTAAAGATTAGAGATTTGCGGCTATCGACAAAATTAGTTCTTGAATTCTTATTTTTGGTGCATAATTTGGATTGTACCAAGTGGATTTGGGGGTTTTGACTTTTTGTAATTTGGGAAGAATAGAGTAGAAAGAGAAGGTTAAATAGAGAAGGAAACCTTGAAGGGTGGAAGAAGTAGCTTGTCACCATGTGAGAATTTGTGAGCTTTCAAGGGTGAAAATGGTGTTTATGGATGAAAGGCAGAGAGCTGGACGAGGAGAGAGAAGAAAAGGTGTGGGGTTCTTTGTTTTTTTTTTTGAGAAAATAAATTGATTTGAAGATTTATTAAATAGTAAATTTTTGTAAAAGTAAATTATAATATGGATTGTCCTCCATATTAGGGAGAGTGAATAACATACATGGTCGAAAATGTTTAAAATATTAGTTTTGATCGAGTTCAGGTGTCTGGACGAAACTCTGTAGCTACATGGGCTGGGATGTCAAACCAGAACAAGTACTCGTGTCTCCTAGGCTATTTTGCCTTTCTTTCCATTTTTGTGTATCTAAACCCAAAAGCCAGTTGAACTTTATGGCAAAATAAGCAAATACACCTGAAGTCATATGGAAGTATGGGGATTCTGAATCCCACCAATGGACTTACATGAGTTGAGATGGTTAGTTCATAGCTCTAGATTTAATCAGGGATCATCAAAGAGACTGAATTTGGCAGCGGAATCACTGTGTATTAGACAAATTGTATGCTAAAGTAATAACCAAAAACAAAGATTGTAGGCCAAAGCAACAAGACAAGCATTACTGAGCAAAACTCAAGCCTACTTGTTTAAATTCATCAATAAGCCATAGGGAAAGAAGTATGCAACTAACTTGTTTCAAAAAGATGGACTGCAAACTCATTTAACTTGTTTCAACACAATACTACAGGAAAATTGAGATCTAACATCTTTAACTCCACCAAGGAATATGCCGGACGAACAAATATAAATAAGAAGTAATTATGATAAAACAGAACAATCTGCCCAAGTGTGGTAGGAAATGAGGAAGAGCCAATAGGCCAACAAATGGAAAAGGTTATCAGTAAAGGATGTCATAGCAAAGAACTTAATACTTTCCTGAACACAGTAAACTCCGTCAGGAGAAGCTACAGCTTTCCTAGAATTAAGCATATATGACTCTTCTTTTTTCATAACCAAAGTTTAAGCATATTAACACAAGTTAGCAGGTGCGCATTCCCTGCTTCTTTGTCAAAGCTTCACTTCTACATCAATAAATCAATCCACTTAACTAGCATACGGTAAATCAGGTCATAGCATGAAGGGAACCCTTTCTTCACCTGAAAACTCAAGAAAAGGTAGCAGTAGCACACATGGATCATCTACATTGTTCTGCTCTACCCAGGTCTCATCCAAATACTAATAATTTATATTTCAAGGCAAATTAAAGGAAGAGTCTGGGGAACCGACAACCATTACAGACTAATGTTCCCTATAGCTTTTCTCAAGGGGAATCACCTTTTCTCCAGTTACCTCATTAGCAAAAATATCAATTTAGCTACAAGTAGGCCACATTGCATAACATGAACTCCACATATGCAATTAAAAGCACAATTCATATTTCATAGCATAAAACCATTCCCATACATTAACGTTTATCAAAAATCCAAAACTTTCTCAGATAGCAGTAAATCCATAACGATTCCTAAACCAAAACCATACCAACAGGAATAAAAACAGATACCATAAACCGACATAGGAATTTTAACGGTAAGATTTCTGGAACCTAGCACGAGCACCACGACCACCAAACTTCTTAGGTTCACACCTTCTCGGATCAGCAACAAGCAAAGTCCTGTCGTACCTCACCAAAATATCCTTAATCTCCTTCTTCTGCTGTTCATCCACATACTTCTGGTAAAACGCAACCANTCCAAAACTTTCTCAGATAGCAGTAAATCCATAACAATTCCTAAACCAAAACCATACTTTAATTCAAACAGCAATTAAAACAGAAACCATAAATCAAAATAGGAATTTTAACGGTAAGATTTCTGGAACCTAGCACGAGCACCACGACCACCAAACTTCTTAGGTTCACACCTTCTTGGATCAGCAACAAGCAAAGTCCTGTCGTACCTAACCAAAATATCCTTAATCTCCTTCTTCTGCTGTTCATCCACATACTTCTGGTAAAACGCAACCAGCGCCTTCGCTATCGACTGACGAATAGCGTAGATCTGAGAAGTGTGACCTCCTCCTTTGACGCGGATTCGCATGTCGACTCCGGCGAATCGGTGGCGACCTAAGAGGAGGATTGGTTCGAAGGCTTTGTAACGGAGGATTTCGGGTTGAACCAGCTCGATTGGTACACCGTTGATCTTAATCAGTCCGCGGCCGCGCTTGCAGTGTGTTACTGCTACCGCCGTCTTCTTCCGCCCGAAACATTGAACTGATTCCACCGCGGCTGGTGCCGCATTCATTGTTATGGTTTTGTTTGGTTTACTCTCACTCTTCTGCTGGAAAAAAATATGACCTAACCCAAGAGGTTTTAGTAAACGGATACATAAAATGCTATATATATGTATGAATTAGATTAGGGTTTTGTATTGGGCTCGTGGAAGAAATGGGCCCACTGGTTTATATTAGAGAAAATGACACTCTATAATCGGACAATTTGCAGACATGCCCTACATAGCAGTCACCTTTTAACCTATACTTTATTTTTAAAAATTATTGATTTGGTAGCCAGCTGACAAAAAATCCGCACTAATATGACCATTCTACCCCTGACATAACATATAAAAATCACGCACCTCCGTCTCCTCTCATATTTGAATCACGTACGTCTCTTCTCACATTTGAATCACACACAAAACACTTCACCGATCCTCCGTCTCTTCTCAGATCTCCTCTCCCAAAGAAAAATTCAAATTGTAAGTTTTCGAATCTGACTGATGTTCATGATACCTGAGATTTTTTGCTAAAGTTTTGGTGAATTATTTGCAAAACAATTTGTTTTTTTGGCTAACTTCAGCACTAATAATATGCTTAAGTTATGTACTTTGTTCTATAGTTTTTTGATGAGTTTTTTCAAAAACTTTGCTGAAGTTTTTCCTCCTTCAGCACTNGCCGCGGCCGCGCTTGCAGTGTGTTACTGCTACCGCCGTCTTCTTTCGACCGAAACATTGCACTGATTCCACAGCCGCTGGTGCCGCGTTCATTGTTCTGCTTTTGTTTGGTTTTTCTTTACACTCTTCTGCTGGAAAAAAAATGACCTAACCCAAAAGGTTTTAGTAAACGGATACATAAAATGCTATATATATGTATGAATTAGATTAGGGTTTTGTATTGGGCTCGTGGAGGAAATAGGCCCACTGGTTTATGTTACTCGTCACGGCTTTTGGGTCCTTAAATTGGGCTCTCTTATCTCAAGTCTTTTCTTCTCGAACAAATGGGCCTATGTCAGTATAAACTAATTTATCACTTTTATTTAGGTTCGTATTTAATTACAATTTATATCTATATTTAGCATTTATGTACAAATCATAAAAAGAAGAAAATAGAAAATTAGCATTTCATTCTCTCTCCTTCACCAACCTCCTCCTAAAAATTTGAATTTCATTTACTTTTCAAAAGATTTCACATCTCATTCTTTCTCCCTCATACTTATCATCCAAAATCGGTACTTCTCTTACAATGCAAACGAAAATGGCGAAAATTTTTATATCTGAAATTTAAGCAACAAAGGGTTCATCCACTAAACAACTTCAAAACTTTAAATTCAATATTCAAAATTTATGAATTTGTGATTTCTTTGGATTGGTGTTCGTGCCAATGATAGAAAATGTACCTTGTAGTTTATATCTCAAGTTTGAGAGAAATTGATTAAGTTTAGAGTTGATTTTATGTAAAATTTCATACTGAAACTCGAAGAAAACAAAGTTACAGGAATTGTATGATAATTGTATGATTGATGTATCAAAATTGTTTTAGAATAGTATCGTAATTGTATCAAAATTGTATGTTACTTGTATATGATATATTAACACCTAAAATAATATCAGATACAATACTAATAAAATTATAATATAATATTATATAATATTTTAAGTTTAGAATTATGATTAAAACTTGACGAAGATGAAGATCACAATTGTATCACAATTTTTTAAAAATGTGTCGCAGTTTGTATCACAAATGTATGAGAGATGTGTTAGTATTGTATCATGTATTGTTTTAGGAATTAATATATTAAATACAAGTTAGATACAATTGTAATACAAATATGATAAAATTATCATATAATTCCTGTAACTTCTTCTTCTTCTTCTTCTTCTTCTTCTTCTTCTTCTTCTTCTTCTTCTTCTTCTTCTTCTTCTTCTTCTTCTTCTTCTTCTTCTTCTTCTTCTTCTTCTTCTTCTTCTTCTTCTTCTTCTTCTTCTTCTTCTTCTTCTTCTTCTTCTTCTTCTTCTTCTTCTTCTTCTTCTTCTTCTTCTTCTTCTTCTTCTTCTTCTTCTTCTTCTTCGAGTTTCAATCAAAATTTCACCTAAAACCAACTATATACTTAACCAATCTCCCTCAAAATTTAGACATAACCTCCAAAGGATATTCTTAATCACTTGCAAGAACATTCAGTCTAAACAAATCACAAAACCTTAAAACCCGAAATTGTATGTATGTATGCTCGAGAATCATAAATATTTTTTGTCTTCGAATGGACCAATTTGTAGATGGGTGTGTTAGGAAAACAAATTGAAGAAATTAGGAAAAGGATAAAAAAGAAGATAGGAGTGAAGAGAAAAAAAGAAAAGGATTTAATTGAATCCCTTAATTGAAGGCACTAATAATGGGGTGAGAGTCTTATAAGGAGGAATATATATATAATTTGTAAGAAAAATTTAGATACTTATTGAAAACTATAAAACCTAAAGAAAATAGGTAAATAAGTTTCTATTATATATATATATATATATATAACTCCCTAAAAATGATATGGGACACTCTATTTGGTCGCCCCTATTTAACTTGTACACATTTAAAAAAAATTTAATTAGTACCGAAATTACAGATAACTTCAGACCTTTTTCTCCTCCTCCTTCTCCCCCTTCCTCTTCTTCTTAGTTGCCGTAAATTGAAGGTGACAAGTAGATTTACATATTGTTTGTGAGCAAGTTTTAAGGTGGTTTATGGTGTTTTACAGTAGTGAGCTGATGCGACACTCCTTTCTTTGCTATTGCTTAGGATTTCTTCTTTTTTTCCTCTTAGTTGAAAAATGGGTTTGTTAGATTTGTTGTTGTTATGACTAATTGAAGATTAAGGTTCATTCATTATGATATTTAAAAGTTATTTAAGCTCACTAGGAGTAAATTTAAGTGTTGAGTCGTGTGTAATATTGTTAAAATTCGAAGGACAAATTTCTGGTCATGGACAATTTGCTTCAGACTATAAGTCTTAAATGCATGCAAAAATTAGCTGCACTTTAGACCAGTTAAGTCATAAGTGCAATTTTTGCACTTCAGGAAAAAAAAAGGACTTTTAAGTCACTTCAGACTAAAACAATCTTAAGTGTATCTTATGTTTGCAACTTCATACACGAATTTTTCTATCTTTACACCCGCTAAATCTAAGTTGATCCTAAAGCGAGTAAACTTATCAATTTGTATACGATATGAATATAACTTCAATAATAACCCTAAAATAGAGTATATATGTAAATCCCCCTATAGACAAATAAAATTTTATTAAATTTAAACCCACAAGTAATTTGGATTTCATCATATATTAAATACATATTAGTCCAAATGATACTATAGGCTAGTATAATAGGGTCGATTATTTAAATCTAAAAAGAATTGATTTAAATAAAAGTCTAATATTATTGGGCTAGCCCGTCAATTTGTCTTCTATTAAATGGGTCGGCCCATAAACCTCAAGCCCAATGATCCACTAGGGTTTTCTGGGAGATTACTCCACCTCACACCTATATAAAAGAGTCAAAGGAGAAGGCTAAGACAAGCAAATAAGTAGAAGGAAAGGCTAAAGAAGCTCTGAATAATAGCATCAAGGTCTCCATCCATATCTGCAATCGTCGTTTGTGGTCAAATTCCAAAGGCGAACTCAAATCATAGGCGGGCGACTTCAAATCTTCTGTCCAAGATAACCCAACACCAAATCCTGGTTCATGACGACTTTCAAATTGTTCGTGACGTACTACAAATCTGAAATCTGTCAAGTTCAAGAACAAAATCTCAAGCTCTTGAACCATCGTCCATGAGGAGAAGAATCAGAGGACTACATCTCTTTAGATTTAGAGATATTATAGAGATTGTAACCCCATCACTTGAAATCGAATACAATATTTGTCGCTATATTCCTTGTCTTGATTATTATTTTTCAGGAGCGAAATTTAGTTGTTACAAATTTTGGCATGCCGAGAGAGACCATCTCTACCTCTCTTCTCTTCTCTTCTCTTGTCAACTCTCAACATTTAAGATCACTAAGATGGCTTCAAAGAAGATCGACTCAAAAGTTGTTGACTCCAAGTTTTCCTCTGACGTTGAAAGTATCCTGAACGCTGCTATGGGGAGTCTTGGGCCAATACCCGAAGCAAGGTGAGTGTCTTGGGACAGCAAGAACTCCAAGTGTCGTCTGCACCAATGCATGATTTGATATCTTCATCATCCGAAGAAATAAGGTCCTCTGCTAGCAAATCAGAGAGAGGAGATAATATTGCAAAAGTTGTGGAGAAAGCTCTTGCTCAACTTACTTTATAAAATACCAAGAGTCAGCTTACCCAACTTGATGATGAAGTTTCAAGTGTTGGCTCTACGCCAATCTCGTCATATGACATGTTCTAAACTGATTTCATCCGTGTGAAGGTCTCGGTTATTCTTCATCATCTGCAATAATCATGGAGGCAATGATGACTAACACTTCGGCAATGGAGGAGCAACTCACAAACCTGACAAAGGCGATTGATGGCTTAACAAAGTATGCTCAAGATCAAGATGTCTGTATCGCAAAATTGACATGCATAATTGAAAGCATGAGCGATGGAGAATAAAGTCATGCATCCGGAAAGCTCCCTAAAGTCCACGAGAAGGCTGATCCTCCAACAAAACAAGTGTCATCCGCCAATGAACTCCATGTCTTCTCCGAAGGATCAATTCATATCGAACAATTGCAGGAATTCATTATGGGAATTATCAAATATAAGTATGAGGTCACTTCGAAGTCTTCGCTCATGTACACAAAGCTGTATACTGCAAGAATCGATAGCTTGAAGATGTCTGCCGGCTATCAACCTCCCAAATATTAGCAGTTCGACGACAAGGGAAATCCAAAGCAACATGTCGCGCACTTTGTTGAGACATGCAACAATGCAGGGACTTATGGAGATTACCTTGTCAAGCAATTCGTCTGCTTACTAAAGGGGAATGCTTTTGATTGGTATACTGACCTCGAGGCTGGATCCATTGATAGTTGGGACCAATTGGATCAAGAGTTTCTCAATCGCTTTTTATAGCACGAGGCGTACTGTGAGCATGGTGGAACTTACGAACACTCGCCAACGAAAAGATGAACTAAAAATTGACTTTATCAACCGATGAAGGAATGCAAGACTTAACTGCAAAGAAAGGCTAAGCGGAGCTTCTGGCATAGATATGTGCATCCAAGGAATGCATTGGGGACTTCGTTACATCTTGCAAGGAATTAAGTCCAGGACATTTGAAGAACTTTCCACCCGTGCTCATGATATGAAGTTGAGCATTGTTTCTGCGGGAAATTAAGGGATGCCCATCTACAAACCTCGCAAGGGAAGAGATGCAAAAGTCAAGAAATGGAGCAAGTTCGTACCCAAGAATGAAAGCAAAGAATCCATGAACGTCAATGTCTCTCCTTTGAAGTTTACTACCAAGGTGAGCAAGAAACAAAATGTGAAAACAACTTCCTCTCAAGACAATGCAAATCGAAAGTTGACTCTAAAAGAGATGCAAGAAAAGGAGTACCCATTTCTAGACTCCGATGTGCTTGCAATATTTGAAGAACTCCTCGAGCCAAAGCTTATTTAGCTGCCATAGATGAAACGGCCAGATGAAGCTGGAAAAAGCAATGACCCGAATTACTGCAAATACCATCGGCTTGCAGGTTACCCTCTTGAGAAGTGATTTTTCTTCAAGGACAAAGTTATGGATTTGGCTCTTCAAACGAAGATCGAGCTTGAAGATGAAAAGGTGAGCATAAACCATGTGTCCATTGCCTTTGGCTCATTCGATCCGATTGAGATATGCACCTGTGAAGAGAATAAAGATGAAGAATTGTTGGAGGATGAAAAAGTTCGAGTTGATCAACCCGATGAAGAAGGTTGGACCCTGGTGACTCGTCAAAGACGCTCGTAGATTGAGTCCGCAAATAGGATCAACGAAGAAACCTACGAGGAATAAGATGGTGAGAAGACCAAAGAATAAAAAAATGGTTAAGAACCCAAAGAAGGTGGAGATAGAGACACACCATCACCAAAAGCCACGCCACCCGGTGACTTTGGGAGAATTCTTGTCGAGTTGGTTTCGCATGAGGATTTCTGGAGAATGACAAGGCCTTGTGTTATAATGCTGATAAAGAAGAAGAGGAAAAGAATTAAGTCACATTAACACCGTCTCCATGATTGTCTAATAGTCTTGTTGAGTCCTTCTTCCAAGAAGCAGATGCCTGTAAAGCAAAATCACCTTCACTGAAGACGATCTCCTACTTGGTGAGACACCACACAATCGCCTTTTGTTTATGGAGGGTTATGTGCTCGAGTGGAGGATAAACAAAATCTTGATAGATGATGGATCTACAGTTAACATTCTTCCCATTCGCATAATGAAAGAACTCGGTATCCTAACTGAAGAACTTTCTGAAAGGCGACTAATGATTTAAGGATTCAATCAAAGGGGACAAAGGGCCATAGGAGCTATCAAATTGGAAATCACCATGGGAGATATGCAATTAACTGCATGGATTCATGTGATTGATGCAAAGACTTCATACAATTTGTTGCTTGGCAGGTCGTGGATACACGAGAACAAAGTTGTCCCATCAACTTACTACTAATGTTTGAAATATAATAAAGATGGAGATGAAAAGAAGATAGTTGCTGACGACAAGCCATTCGCTGAAGCTGAGGCATACTTCGCTGATGCAAAGTTCTACTTGAAGAACCACATCGTGAATGGAGTAAAAGTTGATGACATCAAAAAGGCCAAAGGTGATAATATAGTGTCCAAAAGGGATGAAGTAGCTTCTGGTGAAGATAAAGTTACAATAGAAGCATACCAAGTTTCGAAAGCTCACAAAAAGAATGCTGCAACTGCAAGCAAGAAATTAGCTCATTTATTTCGTTACATCCCAAAAGTGAAGAAAGATGAAGGAGAATCATCAAGCCTCCAAAAAGATGCACTAAGAGAATTAACCCTTCCTATCAAGCAGATTGATACCATAAAGTTATCTTCAAAGCTACTGGAAAAGTTTGTGGCCCTTAACATGCCTCAAAATAAGGCACTCCCCACAAAACGTACAAATGAAGGTTTTGATCCGAATGCTTCCAAGTTATTCACGAAGGCTGGATATGATTCCACTGAACCATCTAAGCTAGGGAAGCTCCCACCTGAAGCTTCTAGGAAAGCAAACATGATGAAGGATAAGGAGCATGTGGTGAAGCAATCACGTGAAGGTCTGGGTTACATATAACCCCCACCAGTTCGCATCTCCATCAGAAGAGCAAGTAGTAACTATATCACGATGGAAGATGAACCCATTGTTCCTAATAAAAGGCCTTCTGTCTTTGATCGACTTGGAGAACCATATACAAGAACTCCTGTATTTCAGAGGTTGGGACCATTGAAAAGGAAAAAGAACATGTCCCAAAGAAATTATGAATAAATAAGAAGACCTTTGCCATATAGAGTCCAAAGTATCTCCAAAGAGTGTCAAAGCCCGATCCCTTCCAGAATAAGGCGACAATAAGAACTTTTGATTTGATGCGAATAGGTACTCAAAGTGAAGACTCGCACAGTGGCCCACACTAGAGAGCGTGACAAAGATGAGAAAGTGTAGGATCTTCATATCACATTACTGCGAATGAGGAGCAATACACTTCATTTATAAGGAAGATCGACAAAAATTTGGGAGATGCCTCTTGGTATGGCCATATATCTTTTAATGATGGTGATCCCCAAGAAAATGAAGATGTCGAGGACGCTCCTCCGGAACTAGAATGAGGAATTAAAATGATAGTTAATGCATTGAAAAAAATCAACCTTGGCATTGTAGAAGACTCCAGGCGCACCTATGGAAGTACCCTACTAACCATAGATGAAGAAAACACTTATATGGAGCTACTCAAAGAATATAGAGATGTCTTTGCTTGGAGCTACAAAGACATGCATGGTTTAGATCCTAAAGTAGCAATTCATCATCTCGCGGTCAAGAAAGGAGCTCGTCCTGTTAAGCAAGCCCAAAGACGCTTCAGGCTGGAATTGATCCCATCAATCGAAGCCAAGGTCAACAAACTCATAGAAACTGGTTTCATTTGGGAGGTTAAATATCCTACATGGATTTCAAGCATTGTTCCTGTAAAGAAGAAGAATGGCCAAATTCGAGTTTGTGTCGATTTTAGAGACCTCAATAATACATGCCCTAAGGATGAATTTCTGCTCCCCATCCCAGATCTTGTGATTGATTCCACCACCGCATACGAGGCGATGTCTTTCATGAATGGATCATCTGGCTACAATCAAATACGTATGGCACCGAAAGATGAAGAGCTTACTGCATTTCGCACTCCTAAAGGCATTTATTGCTACAAAGTAATGATTTTTGGCTTGAAGAATGCTGGTGACACATATCAAAAGGCAATGCAGAATATCTACTCCACAAGAATGTGAATGCTATGTGGATGATTTAGTGGTGAAATAAAGAAAAGGAGGAGACCACTCAAGACTTAAGAATGGTGTTCGAACGACTCTGGAGATATCAACTTAGAATGAACCCGTTGAAATGTGCCTTTGGAGTTACTTCTAGAAAATTCCTTGGCTTCATTGTTCGACATCGAGGGATTGAGATAGATCAAGCCAAAGTTGATGCAATCTTGAAGATGCCCGAGCCCAGAAATATACATGAACTGAAAAGTCTACTAGGAAAATTAGCGTACCTTAGAAGATTTATCTCAAACCTAGCAAGGAAGTGCCAACTTTTTAGCCGTCTCAAGAAGAAGGGTGTACCTTTTGAATGGGACCAAACTTGTAACAACACATTCCAAAGCATCAAATCCTACTTGATGAAACCTTCGGTTCTGGCAGCCCCTATACCATGAAAGCCATTGATTCTATATATTGAATCCCAAGAAAGGTCAGTTGGAGCCCTTTTGGCCCAAGAAAATGGTAAAAGTAAAGAAAATTCCCTCTACTACTTGAGTAGGATTATGACCCCAAATGAGCTGAAGTATTCTCCGATCGAAAAGTTGTGTCTGGCATTGGTTTTCGCAATTCAAAAGCTGAAGCATTACTTTCAAGCTCATATCACCCGTTTCGTCTCAAGGGAGAACCTGATCAAGTTTGTTATTGCAAAACCCGTCCTTAATGATCGATTAGAAAGGTGGTACCTCCAATTTCAACAATTCGAGATTGTGTACATCCCACAAAAAGCTGTGAAAGGACAAGCTCTGGCAGATTTCTTGGCAGATCATCCAATAACTGATAATTAGGAGTTGACTAATGAACTACCTGATGAGGATACAATGGTCATCAAAGTGCAACCACCGTGGAAAATGTATTTTGATGGTGCCGCACATCGTGAAGGAGCCGGTGCAGGTGTTGTGTTTGTCATTTCTCATGGAGAAGTCTTGCCATATTTCGTCACCTTAACACAATATTGCACCAACAACGTTGCAGAATATCAAGCACTCATACTTGGTCTTGAGATGGCCGTTGATATGAGAGAACTCCAATTACATATTTTTGGAGACTCTGAGTTAGTGATCAATCAACTGCTAGGTAGCTACGAGGTCAAAAAGCCAGAATTGCGTCCTTATCATGATTATGCGCAGAAATTGATTGGATGACTTGTCAATGTAACTCGTCGGCATGTTCCAAGGAAGAAAAATAAGAAATATGACTCCTTAGCTGCTCTAGCTTCGACATTGACTCTGTGGCCATACACAAATCACTATCTTCCAAAAATGGATAGTACCACCAGATGAGAACGGGGATGAAGAAAGCAAGCTTGAGCGTTTGGTAGCCGTCGTTGAAGCTGAGAAGGTTGATTAGCGACAAACCATGACCTTCTACTTATGTTATGGGATACTTTTAGAAGATCTAATGAGAAAGACTAGAATTCGTCGATGTGACCCTCGCTTCCTTTACTACAAAGACACTTTGTATCGAAGATCATTTGAGGGAGTTCTCTTGCGTTGTTTAGGGGAAGATGAAGCAACTCAAGCTATGCAAGAGGTGCACTCTAGAGTTTGTGGATCACATCAATCTGGGCCAAAGCTCCACTTCAACATTAAGAGGATGGGTTACTACTGACCGACAATGATGAAAGATTGCTTAGATTATGCTCGAAGGATGGCTTGCCAGTTTCACACAAATTTTATACACTAACCATCTGAAATGTTACACCCTACTGTTTCATCTTGTCCATTTGATGCTTGGGGATTAGATGTCGTTGGACCACTTCCAAAATCTTCTGGAGGACATCTATACATCTTGGCTGCAACTGATTACTTCTCGAAATAGGCCGAGGTCTTCGCTCTCAAGGAAGTGAAGAAGGAGAATGTTGCAAAACTTCATTATAGTGAACATCATCTATCATTTCGGCATTCCTAGTTATATAATAATAGATAATGGCAAGTCGTTTAATAACAAATTGATGACCAAAATCTGTGACCTTTTTTGGCTTCAAGCAACGTAATTTGTCAATGTATTATGCTGCTGCAAATGGACTAGCCGAAGCATTTAACAAGACACTTTGCAATTTGTTAAAGAGGGTCGTCTCCAAGTCTAAAAGAGATTGGCACGACAGAATGGAAGAAGCTTTGTGGGCATATCGGACGACTCATCGCACGCCGACATGAGAAACTCCTTATTCTCTTATTTTTGGAGTCGAATCAGTTCTTCCTCTTGAGATTCAAATACCATCCTTGCGACTCGTTGTCCAAAAAGGTCTTACTGAAGAAGAAAACGCTTGTCTGCGCTTTGAAGAACTAGAGTCCCTTGATGAAAAAACCTAGAAGCTCAACAAAGTCTAGAATGTCATCAAGCTCGTCTTTCTCGTGCTTTCAACAAAAAGGTTCGCTTGAGGTCCTTCCAAGTCGGCGATCAAGTTTTTGTAGTAAGAAGATCTATTATCACCTCTCGCAAATCCGGGGGCAAATTCACTTCAAAATGAGATGGTCCATATGTTGTGCAAGAAGCTTATTTAAGTGGATCTTACAAGTTAGTTGATGCAGATGGCATGAGAATTGGCCCTATCAATGGGAAATTTCCGAAAAGGTATTATCCTTGAAGAAAACACTCCTTAACGGGAGTCTAAACTACATGTTGCTATGCTCTTGGCCCACATGAGCCTAAACTGCGAACGACACCCAAAAAAAAGGAGTCCGCTAGGTTGAAAACCTTGAAAGGGGCGGCCTAGGCAAAAGTTAGGACATAAAAAAATTCGCTAGGTTGAAAACCTTGAAAGAGGCGGCCTAGGAAAAAAAAAGTTCGCTTGGTTGAAAACCTCGAAAGAGGCGGCCTAGGCAAAAGATAGGACATAAAAAATTTAAAAAAATTATAAAAAAAAACTCACTTATTTTGAACTACGTTATGACTCGATCCTCTTCACCGAGGTACGCAGGCAATTTAGAGTTTCATTATAAGTTTAGTCGCATAAGCTTTAAAAAAAATGTGTTTCAACGTGACATGATCATCAAAATTCGAGCTGAAGCATCACGTTGATTACTCAATAGGCGCATATTGCAGAAAGAAAGAAGGCAATTTGTGTCGAGCTAAATGGACATTTCATTGCTTCAATGCTACAAGGATCTGATACATCATTGTCAAGAGACTAAAAGGACAAAAATATTTATACTTCGTCCTATACGAAGAATCTAAGTCATAAAAGTAATTGACGTGAAAGATTGTCGCTATCTTGTGTTGAATGCCTTTCCAAGTTCGCTCATTTCTTCAAAACATGATGGTACCATAAATCTTTCCGTAGTTGAATCCAATGTGAATTTTTCCCCTATCATGTGGCCTAGCTGTGACATTTCTAATTTGGGTTCGGAAGGGTCAAGGGATACATGATCTGGAAATTTGACTAATCCAGAAGGTCTTATGCCGCAAAGACTTCTATATGCATGCGAATATGAAAGTTCACTGCAGTTGTGTCGATTTCACAAATTTTCGGTTGGTAGACCAAAAATATTTATGCCATGAAATTCGTAGGTGCTTCAGATCTCTGAGTTTACTTACTGACGGAACAAACAGATTGCAATTCCTGCACTCCAAGCTTAAGATACAATTTTTTTCACAGAAAGTACGCGAATCTGAAAGTTTACTGTAGCTAGGTCGAGTTCGGAAATTTCCTGCTGACAATCCAAAAGGAGGTCTGCCATGAAATTTATATAAGTTTTATATCTCTGATACTACTTTCTGACACCACAATTGATTGTAATTCCGATACCCCTAGCTCAAGATACATTATTTTCGCCAAAAGTTCACAAATCTGAAAGTTCACTGCAGTTGAGTCGGCTTCGCGAATTTTCTGTTGACAGTCAAAAAAGAGTTCTAATATGAAATTTATATGAGTTTTAGATATCTGAGTCTATATGACACTACAAATAGATTGTAATTCTGATACTCCTAGCTCAAGATACAATTATATTCGCTGAAGGTACGCAAATCTAAAAGTTCACTGCACTTAAGCCGACGTCGCAAATTTTCTGTTGATAGCCCGAAATGAGTTCTGCCATGAAATTCATAGGTACATCAGGTCTCTGAGTTTTCTTTCTAACAGTGCAAACAGATTATAATTCCGACACTCCTAGCTCAAGATATGACTTTCTTTAACAAGAGCGCGCAAAGCAACAAAGCCAACACACAAGACATGTGCTGAAATTTAAGAAATGAATAATTGGGAGTAACAGAGGGAATCCATGTCTAAAAGAGAGACATCACATACTAAAAATAAAGATACTTTTATTTCTCCAACAAATAAGTACTTCATTACATGATATTAGTTATAAAAAAAATCATAAGTCGAGAATCCTAAGCAAAAAAAAAAAAAAAAAAAACTCTAAAATCATGGAAAAGGTAAGCTAAGGATTTGTTGGCGGCTTGTCTCAACTGCCCTTTTCAGGAGGAGATAATCTCTCTGCTTCATCATCAGATAATGGATGATTGGATTTAATGGTTTAAATCTCCCCTTTGGTTATGTCAATGTTCTCTTAGCTTTTAGCCAACTTCACTTGTTGTTTATCCAAGAGCACGACGATCTTATTCTTTCCGGAGGCCAAGGCAGCTAGGTGTTGTTCAACACTCGCAAGATTGGCTTGAAGTTTCTATACAGACTCGCTCATTTTTTCATATTCCTATTTTGCATCATCGAGGCATCGTCGTGCATCAGAAAGTGACTCTTGGTGAAATTCTTTAGTCATCTTGGACGATCTTAAAGCATCGTAATCTGCGTACGTCTTGAAGAAAGCCTCAACAAAAGCCTCTAAAGTAGAAGTATCAATAATATTTTCTTTCTTAATTTCCTCAAGAGTCAAAGTGATACTTTCCTCCAACTTTGTGAAGCTATACAGAGAATCAAGAGAGAACTCTTTGATCCATTTACACAAGGTATGCCAGTTCGTGCTAACACAAGAAAGTTTAATAGGGGAAATAATATTTTGTGGTTTAAAGTTTGGAGCATCAAGATGCAACGGCCATGGAGTAGGCTCGAGGTTTTTTTTGACGTTTTGCTTGACTTGCGTCAGCCTCCATCTTACTCGTCATGGATGGCTTGGAAAGCATAACATTTATGGAAGAACAAGGTGCGACTCTTTGGGTAGACTCAAATATGTCAACGGAGCGTTGTTTGAAGCATGATGTTCAACACCATCAAATGAAGTTGTGAGGATTTTCTGTGGCCACACCGAGAGAATTTGGGCTTGTAATACTGTCTTCCACCATGTTTTCACCAAGTACGTCATCATACAACTCATCGACGCCCACCTACAACTAAAAAAAATAATAACTTTGGTGTTCAAAAAAAAGAGAAAAAAAAGGAGTAAATTTGAAGGAAATAATATTTACTCATTTCTCTAGTTCAGACAACGACATCGTTGAGCTAAGGTCACCCTTTACGGAAAATCCAATATCGATACTAAGAGCATGCAAGTCAGCAAACTCACTATGGCTCGTGTCCTTAGCCTTCTTCTTTGAAAAATTCCAATGTATGTCGTGACTAACATCACTATCGTTCGAACTGGAAGTCTCACTAACATTCACAATCTCATTAGGTAAAGCAGAAGCTTGAGTCCTTTCCTCGTTTGTTGGCACGACGTTGGTTGTCTTCGTAACATCTTTGTTTGGTGAAGTAGGAGGCACTTTCCTTTTGCAAGTATTGTTCGTCACCTCCACATTGGAAGTAGTTGTCTTGAAGTCAACATGTTTAGCTCCTTTGTCCACATGGGCATCACCGTCCGTCGAAGGGTAGACTTGGATAAGACCTTGGTGCTTGGCAAAGGATCTTTCGATCTTAACTTGGAATTTTAAGACCCTTTGTGAGTGTTCTTTTGATGTTGATCATCTTTGGAGGATAAAGGAATATCATCTTTCCTTGGAACTTTCAAAATAATATGAGTATTTTGTCGGGAAGAGTGCACTCGACGAGCTGACCACCAATCTATATACTCACGAGTTAGTAGAGGCCCCTCTTCTGATGGACGCGTAGGGACAATAACCTTTGACGAACCTCCAAGACGAACACAGGAGTCCTAGAATTGCACTAGCATTTTTAGTTAGCCGTCATAAGGTCGCTCTATGAGGTTGCCAGGAACATCTTTTAAAAAGCCGAATTGACAACTAAACCTTGTTGATACCCAATTTTGCCCTCATATTTTCTCAAATAGTATATATACTTTCAAAATATCATTTTTCATCATTATTTAGTTTACAAAATCTATACAAGCATTTTCTATAATTTTCCATAATTTTTAGAGCTTTAAAATTAATTTTCTTACATTTAAATTACTTGAATATTTATTAATTACTCCTTCAAATCATTTTGTCATGAATTAATCATCTAAAATTATTATTTGCATCCATATATATTGTTTCAAATATTTTTACTTCATTTTTTACACTAGTATTTTGGGCTATTTGCACAACCTTGCAATAATAGCCTATATTTTACAACTTTATTGGATTTGTCATTTTATTCAAGGTCAAAATAATATTTTACATTTTTTCTAATCTTCTACTATTATTTTAAGGTATTAATTTTCATAAATAAAATTTTTATATATTTATTTAAATATTTTTATTAAATTATTTCCCTTTTAATCTCTTATTTAAAAGCTAGACCAATATTTTGAGCTATTTTCAGGCTAAACATACCAAAACCCCTGGCCCAATCCTCAAGACCAACCCCAAGCAACCCAATAAGCCTACCCAGTCCAAAACCTGACCCAACTTTCCTCAAATCTCAGTCGTTGATCAAAAGCGATCAATGACTCATAACACTCCACTCCCTTTCCTTATATCCCTACCCCAAAACCCTAGAGACCATTCCCTTTCCCTTGACTCCCTCACACGCTCTCATCTCTCAAACCTAAACCCTAGCCGCCTCACTCAAATCCCAGCCCCAATATGATATTACATGGAAATCATCCATAATTCCTTTCCTTTCTTGCACACACGGAGATACTTACCATCTTTTGAATGTTACAAGTACTGGGTACTTGATTATTTATGGAAATTGAGTCGTTGGTGTTCATTTGACTCCGATTCTGTATCATCTTCATGTTTCTGACCTGATACACTCACTATCATACCCCATGGCTTCGATTTAGTGAGATGTTTACCATTTTTGTTCCTCGTCTAAACTAGGGTTTCCTGGATTTACTCTAAAACTGATTCTAATTGATTTTTTCATGCCATATTTTCCTTATTTGTGTTTAATATACTGTATTTCCTTATTTTATGTGTTGATCTATACTACTATATAAATCCCTCCCCATTCCCCTTTGAAGCAGATTTTAATCACTAGATTCACTAAAAACTAAAGTCTATCACTCTATTATTCTCTCATTCTCTTGTTCTATACTTTGTCTCTTGGTTGGCTGAAAGCAAAGGCCACCGGAATTCGATTTTTCAACTTTTTTTGGTGCGAGCACTACCCGGGGTTCGTTTGAAGCCTTTGGGAACTATGACGCTTCTGGGTTCTATTGCTCTTTGTTGACGTTCAAAATATTGGGAGTTTGTCCTTTATTATTTGTCTATTCTTCAAATGATAGCTGGTAAGTTCCTTAGCTTGTGCAATTTCATTCTCCTGTGTTCATGATGTTCATGATTTGCATATTCATACCTCTGAAATTTCATGACCTAATGTGTTTCTAGACCATCTCTCTGTGCAACCTTGTTGGCATTGAACTTGTTTTGTGATCAGAACTTCTTTAGCATTTGATTTTACCTAAAACTTCCAGTTCTGAGATATGTTTATGCTTAACTTGAATAATTTGGACTCTCTTAAGTTCGTTTATCCTAATGCGTTGGTATCTGAATGTTTACATTTGCTGCTTAGCATGAGTTTGCTTCCCTGCTTTGTTTTGGGTTCTTGTAATGAGTGACTCGTATCTATAATGTGTCCTAATCTATGTTAAGACCTTCACTCTAGCAATGACCTGCTCCATGTTATTTTGTCACTCATTATGTCTTTAGTTTGCTTAATCCTGTATCCTCTTGTGATTAGTTGGGACCTTTATAGTAGCTATCTTAACGTGTGTTTCCTTATAATGTTTGATACTGTTTTGTCTTAGTGATATAAGTTGGCATGTCTAATTTCTGGTGTTGTGATGGATATTCAACATAATTTGGACCACTAGGCTTTAAATCTTTTAAGTTAGTGCTCTACTTTAGACTTGTTTAGCATTGTGCATCTTTGTATATTAATCTTATAATCTCGGAGACCCTGATTCCCCTGCTTCTTACAAAATGTTTTCTGCCCATTATGCGAAGTGTTTGAACTTGTGATATCAACATGTCCTTTGAGTTCTTGTTGATTCTCTTTGCTTGTATGTTCTTTGGTTAATCACCCCTGCTATGTCTGATTCTAAAGTATAAGTACACCTCTTCAAATTCTATCACTCGATCACTGTTCTCTCACTCTCATTTGTTACCTACACTATTTTGAATCTATCACTTTTAGTCGGCTGAAAGTCAAGTCCACCAAAACTCTCTCTATTGACCTCCCTAGTGTGAGCACTGCTCCGGGTCCATTTGAGACCCTTGTGAACTCTGTCACACTAGGATTTGGGGTTCTTTGATCACTCTCTTTGCTGCCGGAACTTGAGTTGTCTCTGGCATTTAGCTTTTATTCCTCACATTATTTGTATAATCTGCAAACTAGGTTGTGTAAGTGATTTCTGTGTAATTCAATATTTGGGTCATATGTTCAATTTGTGACTGTTTGATTGGGCTTGAGTTCCTCTATGATTTTTGGGCCGTGTTGATGGGCATAGTCCCCTGTTTGGATCTGGGCATGCTATTTGCGAAGAAGGAGCTTGTTGAAGGCCCAGGCAATATTGGGTATTTCCTTTGGGCATGCTGTAGGCCTATTATAATTTCTTGTGTAATATTTGGACTTATATTCTTCATCTGGTCTGTAATAATTTTGTAAGAAACAATTGGGGTGCTAGTGAAATTGGGAAAGTCGGTATATTCTAATGTTTGCATGAAAGGGTAGAAAACATGCCTATAGGGTTAGTTTTATTTACTTGTTATTTTATCCAACCTGCCATATATGCTATTTAAATTCATGTACACTAGTAGAAATCATGCCATTAGGGGAATCACACACTCACACAACTTGTTTACTATCAAAACGTGAGCTTAAGTACTCTCTTTATTCCCATGTCTACTACTATGTGTCACTAGGCAGCATGCCTATAGGAAACAAATGCCAATAACCATCCTTCAATTTGCATATAGGCAACATGTTCGTTAGATACCATGCCTATATGATTATGCTAGCTTATGCTCTATTGGTCCTCATCTAGATATCATGTCCACAGTATCTTAATTGATTCATCAACTACTGTTATATCTATCGCTCGCCTAGAAAACTTGCCTATAGGGACGAAGTGTTACAGAATAAGTTTTCAACTGCCAACTATTAGAACCTAGCTATAAAATACTTCTACTCGCTTCAAAAGTTATTTGCAAGCAGGTGCCCTAACACTTTAAAAATCGTTAGGTGGCGACTCTTCTTCTTTTAACACTTACCTCCCACTCAAAAGAGTTGTCACAATGTCGAAACCCGCTTTTACGAGAAAATGGGGCGCAACAGCATGCCGACTCTGCCGGGAACTTATACTTAGGCTCTTACCATAATGAACTTGACTTATGTGGATTATTTTCTTTACTTCATGCACATCCTTTCCCATATTCACCCTTATTTGTTAAATTTGTTATAACATGCACATCCCTTCCCCGTTCACCTCTATTTTCTATGACTGCTTTTCGTTGCTCTTCATTTTGTTTAAGAATTCTATATCATGCCTCTCACATCCCTACTCCCTTGCCTGCTTTTATTACATTCTTGCATATATTCCACAGATTAAACTGACTTCTTTCTTTTATCTTTCTTTTCTATGTTTACCTTACTGCTGTACTTATTGCTTCTACATATTTATCATGCAAATACTTGACAATGTGTTATTATCTCTACATAAAACATGCTCCACATCATACTCCACTCGTGCCAATTATCAACATAGCGGCACTTGATGAGTGTCCGTACTCTTTCAAAATTACCCTTTTTAGATTGGAAAGGCTTATTTACGGAAGACTAGTCGATCAACGGTGCAGTCGACGGTCCCGTGCCTTTCACTCTCAAGTTTTCCACTTGATAGTATCAGTCTAGACCACTAAAAACCTTACTCCAATATCAAATGTAAATGCATCATGTTAAACCTAGTACGGGTTTGAACATTGTTAACGTAATAGGCCGCTTAGATAAGCCTTGACCAACGTCCGACAGGATTTCCACAATCCCAATGGATATTATCATGATACATGCATTACTTGGAGAAGATGTGCCTATGTTGATCATTATGGTGTAAGTGGTCAAATCTGGAGGGGGAAAGGGCTAGCTTTATTTGTTTGCAGAAAATGAAGCACGAAGTTCCCAGATTCGGCTGGTCCAAAACATCCCACCTCTGCTACTTGACTGGTGGAAAAACCTCGCGCCTTGTGACAAGAATCATGTGAGAAGGGTCCTTGGTGACTTGCCATCTTTGCTTGACATCTGACTAAATAGGGCATTGATCAATGTCGCTACCATGTTCTGGGATGAGAAAAGGGCCATCTTTTGCTTTGGTGACATAGAAATGACTCCTCTCCTAGAAGAAATAGGAGGCTTCGCACCATGAGCCACAAATCGGAAGATAGCTTAAGCCTACATAAAGGTTGATCAGAGGGAAGAGGAAACTAAAGAGTTACACCAACTAAGTAAACCAGGAGTCTGATTATTGGACCCAGAAAATTATAGACCCCGTGATTGAGAACATTGCAGGATCACTCTTAAATATCAGAGGTTAATAATGGCTCTACGATAAAGCTAGTCAAAAGAGTACCAACCTCATAAGAAGTCAGTATGAAGCTCTCACCGGATTGTGTATACACAAGAAGTGCAAGTATTATAATATAGCTTCAAGTTATGGATGTGAACCATACCTATGTGGAAGGGAGGTTATGAAGAAATAAAAGATGGATATGCCCTGCACTTTGGATTTGTTCACATAATAGTTGCCTAAATGGAAAGGACAATATTAAAACCATTCATAAGAGCTATACGATTATGAGGCAGATAAATGCATTAGTCAACATTCGATGACGAATGTTCCAAAGGGGGGAATGGTGTTATGCTCCGTAGTATTATATTACGACGATGTTATACCCTGTAGTATTGTACGTCGAATTTGTCGTAAGATAATTGACATCAGTTCAAGGACAAGATTATTTGGAGATTATAAGTATTATGCTATTTCAAACAAGTGATAAGAAAATTCGTGAAGGTGAGAGGGTAAGCGAATCAAAGAAAATAAATTTCGTCGAAGTTTGACAATTTGGGATAAAATACAGTCCAAGCTATAATACCCCGTATTTTTGGACTAGTGTCATTCAAGGCACCACATGACCATGATAGTAAGGTGCATAAAGTGTGTTAAAAGTGAGTAGTATTTTAAGTACTTTGAGATAGTTTTTAATTATGTGAATAATTAGTTAATTATTGGTTTAATGAGAGATTAGCAAGTTAAAATTAAGGAATTTGTGGATAAGCTTAATTAAGACATTTGAATAAGGTTCAACGTGGCAGCAAAGTCTTAGGTCATTGTGACTCTTTGGTCTTGATAATTATGTGGCATGTGTAGGGAAATTTTGGATAAAATAATCCCCAAAAATGGGGCCTACAAATCTTAAAGGTAAGAAATTTTCATATGTCTTGTAAGTGAGACACTTATGTTGCTAAGCAACGGGTGAAAGTCTCAAACAAGATTTCCTATGAATCTTTGACAAAAGTAATAGATTGCAACGTGATTTTTCTTCAACAAATTTCATACGAAGTTATACTTCGTAATAGCAACGGGATTTACAATTCTAAGAGAGCACAGTACAATCTTTCTCAAGAATATCATACAGATTTTCCCCTACTTCGATCCGCCGTTACGTGTTGTCGTAATTGACGTGTATTAGAGAGATTTTCAAGAGAATCGGCTTAGATATGTTAAGGCTATTCCTTCTTTCTTTTTGGCATGATCCATCAGATACAAACTAAACGAGCAAATGCACAACTTCCATAAACGACTCTATTCATAGAAGTGCTAGAGATGATTATGTTCTTGATTCCCCATGTGTCCTATTATCTTTCACGGGTTTCAGAAAATACGTAAGTTGATAAAGTTTATTTCATGATATTAATAAGAGGCATAATGGTCTTATGACGTTCCGAGAGATTTTATTGGCTTACTTCTCATGCATTGCATTCATTATACATGTACATTGACCCATGACCAGATGACATTACATACGTATATATATGTATATGGGATATGGGAAAATGTTAAGACGTTATATACGCACCACCACTTGATCAGCTGGTATACGTTGATGATTTTGCCCACAGTGGCCGAGATGATATGATGGGATGCCCTCATAGACTTGATGACGTTATGAATACATGTACCTATACACGATATGACATTCATATGCATATGCATGACACTATAAGTATTTCATGATTACAGAGTTATCCCGACTTACAGGTTGAGTCATTTACTCCATGTTTCTTCCATGTCTTTATATACTTATTTATGTACCTTACATACTCGGTACATTATTCGTACTGACGTCCTTTTGTTGGGGATGATGCATTTATGCATGCAGGTATAGACAATCAGTTTGACGAGCCCCCATAGTAGACGAGGTTAGCATTCAACGAAGGATCGGTAATACTCCACCTCATTTGGAGTGCAACCGAGTCTATGAGTCATCGTGTCAGAATTTTGCTACAGACTTATGGGTAGGCCGATACCCTGTCCCATTTGACGTCAAATACTCTTAGAGGCTTTGTAGACAGAGGTTCATTTTGTACAGTATGTCAGAGGCCTTGATGTCCCATATGTATTCATGTTTTAAGAACGATGGTTCATTGATACAATGCTTTCCCACTTATAGTTATACATTACGAGTTGTGGCCATATTGGACCAATTACCTATGATAGTATGATACGAAAGATACATTACAATGGTACTCGGTTGAGTAAGGTACCGGGTGCCCATCGCGGCCCATTGGTTTGGGTCGTGACATTTGCCCTGGGATAGTCCAGGGTTATTAGTGCCGGAAAATTGCACCCCTCACGGTTTTCTGAAAATGCTAGGTCTAAAGAAAAATGATGAGTTACCTTATTTGAAGAGATCATACATCCCATTTGAATTCCTTTATGAGCGTTATGGGCACAGTAAGTCATATCGCCTTCATCATAATGAACTCGCCATTACCTCGGGTTAGACGCACCGTCGAGTTTATGTGTTCATTGTCTGTTTCTTGGGGTTGTTGATATTTCCAATGAAAGGGGGAAGGATCCATACCCCTATACCCATGGTTGCTAGGAATTTGATGGAAGTCATCGAGGGACAAACTTAAACCATCATCCCCATGTTCTTAGCTAAAATCTACCGCGCTCTAGATCGGTGCAAGTAAGGATTCGAGCACTTCGAAGGTTGTAATTTGTTACTGCAAGTTTGGTTGTTGGAACACTTTCAGCAGGGAGAATATCGTCAAGAGCTTCTGCGACGGCCGTTGAAGGACTACATATCTTACCATCACCCAAAGAAAATGAACTTTATCCTAGACAAGTTTGCACAACCTGAAAATGCTGTAAGTTGGGTGCGTTTCTTCAACAATCTAATAGACGAGCAGGTACATTAGATGTTTAAATGGTTTCTTATCAGTGAGTTCATCATCAGGTCACGAGAGACTACTTATCTGGTACTGATCGGGTTGAGGGGTATTTATCCTTATGCTCCTATAAGGGTAATGAGACAAGCGGGAAGAAAACAAGTTATACCTTGGGTTTCCAACATGGTCTAGTACAAAGTAGATTTCAAAGGGGACGTCATTCCATTCAAGTTTGAGGCACAACATATGTGGAACTATATGGTCATTGTGGAAAAGGAAACTATTGATCCAGACAGGTATCATGCCGGTCATGTGTACTTCTAACCATCATGGCTGGTAGACGACATAGCAGGAGACGTCAAGCCGGGAATCAATCTGAAAAACAGGATCATAGATGATGCTGATGAAGCACAGGTCAAGTATAGGAGGCTATACAAAAGGATTTTCGAGTTTGAAGCTAATCTGGAACAACACAAAGTGGATATGGAAGCAATCAATGAATGGGGGGAAATTGCTACTAAGTCAACAGAAAGATTGGAATATTTGGAAAAGGGATTGATGGAGCTTGAGGGGAAGATGAGAAAGAGGCTTTCAGATTGTCAAAACACGGATGGCAGTGAAGGAGGGAATCTAGCAAAGGCTTACCTATTATTGGATATGCGTGATCCGGGGAATTTGATTGATGGAGTCAAGAGAGCCAAGCACGGAGAAGGTCCTTTTGGGACCAAGTAGATTAAGACATGATGTTTTTCACTATTTTCTAGCTGAGCGTTAGATCTCGATTGTAATAAGGCCAAGTGCCATTAGTAGCTTTATCATTATTGTCGATTTAGTAAGAGTTTGGCTCATTTTCACATTAATGAAATGACGCAATATTGGCATCAATTTTTCTTCAAGTCTATGTGTCGCTTAGGACTACCTCGGGCATAATGAGGTCCCCAATTAGGACGTGAATTATTATATGATTTGGCAAAACCTGTTTAAATACGACAAGCATTCTTTCAAATACCCCTGACTGATTTGGTTACCTTTTGCTTTTTATTTCTTTTGATTATTCACATTCTCAAAGGTTGGTTCGTGCATACTGGCATCTTCTCAAAAACTGGATTGTTGCACTATCCCGGACCCGTCGAGTTCCTGGGTAGCCTGGCAAATTGGTATGAATTACTTTAAAAAATAGTTTTGAGCATTTGAGAAATTTTTCAGTATTTTGTTTTGAAATAATTGCTCGAGTCATCGAGCCGCACTTGTTAACATTTTTAAGATTTTATTAATGCATTACTGCTTTTCGTATTTGTTTACATTATCTTTTTCAGCATTATTATTACCTATCTCGATGAGCCTACGACTGCATATAATGAGAAAATGCAATATGAGGATAGTGATTCAGTCAATCATTATTGACAATGCCGCCAATCTCAATAGAGATTTGATGAAAGCCACGTGTGAAACATTCAAGATCAAGCATAGGAACTCCACAACATATAGACCGCAAATGAGCGGAGCCGTAGAAACCGTCAATAAGAACATCAAGAAGATATTGAGGAAATTGGTGCACAATTACAAAAAATGGCACGAGAAGCTGCCATTTACTTTACTTGGAAATCGTACCACATTTTGCACATCAATTGGGGCAACTCCCTACCTACTGGTTTATGGTACTAAAGTTGTTATTCTTGCCGAAGTAGAAATCCCTTCTCTAAGAATCATACAAGAAGCTGAGCTCAACGACGAGGCATGGGTACATAGCCGCTATGAAAAACTGGCTCTCATTGATGGAAAGAGAATGAATGCGGTACGTCACGGTCAACTCTACCAGAACAGAATGGCAAGAGCTTTCAACAAAAAGGTCAGACTAAGGCAATTCACACTTAGGCGTTGGTGCTAAAGCGGATCTTCCTGCATCAGGATGAAGCCAAGAGGGAGTTCTCACCCAACTAGCAAGGTCCCTACATGGTTCATCGAGTATTAACAGGAGGAGCAATAATACTTGCAGAAATGGACGGAGAGATTTGGCCAAAACCTATCAACTCAGACACAGTCAAAAGATACTATGTTTAGGATTGTTTACATTTCTTCACTTGATGTAACTGAACTACGCTTGACCTGATTCCCGTTTAAGAGGGGATATGTAGGCATCCCTATGGGTTCGGTCTTATCTTATTAAAATCTTCATTTTCCCCATGATCGAAAATTGGTACAAGATTGCAAGTTCATCCAACTTCGTCATATGTGGAACAACCAAAAGTATTGCATTTAAATTGGGGCAGAATTTTGAGGGGAGGAGGTTGTAATGTCTCTGAAATGTCTCAAAATTCTAAGGCAAGGAGGTTGTAATGTCTCTGAAATGTGTCACAGTCACCGGTTCATCTAAATTATTTGATATCACATACTACATTCTAAATAATTATATTTTCGCAAACAATTTATCAAATGCACGCATATTTTTTTGAAAACTTTGTTTCTATGACAGCCAGACGTTACCCAGGGTGACTCAAACAGGATCTCGAGATGAGAGTGAAGGCAAAGAAAGGAGTCAAGAGCACGAACCAACCATCCCCTAAAAAACTTACAATTTTTCTTTGAATGCAGGCATAAGGAATATAGCAAGGGTATTCGAAAATACATACACACAACAAAGTTACTATCTTCATAACGACAAGTTACCAAACATAAACACATCCAGCTAAGAAATACTTCACTCTCTCTCTCATTGCTGTTCCCTGTATGAGACTAAGCATTGTCTCCTCTTCTTACATGATGCTAAGCACTGCCTCCCTAATTGCATAAGGCTAAGCACTGCCTTTCCCTGCATGAGATTAAGCATTGTCTCCTCTTCTTGCATGAGGCTAAGCACTGCCTCTCTAATTGCATAAGGCTAAGCATTGCCTTTCCTTGAATGAGACTAAGCATTGTCTCCCCTCTTTGCATGAGACTAAGCATTGTCTCGTCTTCTTGCATGAGGCTAAGCACTGCCTCCCTAATTGCATAAGGCTAAGCACTACTTTTCCCCGCATGAGACTAAGCATTGTCTCCTCTTCTTGCATGAGGCTAAGCATTGCCTCCCTAATTGCATGAGGCTAAGCACTGCCTTTCCCTGCATGAGACTAAGCATTGTCTCCTCTTCTTGCATGAGTCTAAGCACTTCCTCCCTAATTGCATAAGGTTAAGCACTTCTTTTCCCTGCATGAGACGAGGCGTTGTATCCTCTTCTTGCATGAGGTTAAGCACTGCCTTTCCTTGCATGACACTAAGCATTGTCTCTTCTTCTTGCATGAGGCTAAGTCGTGCCTCCCTAATTGCATAAGGCTAAGCATTGCCTTTCCTTGAGTGAGACTAAATACTATCTCTTTGGTCACCTAGGGCTAAGCGCCGCCCTCATCTCACACAAGACTAAGCCTTGTCTTGTCCTCGCATATGACCAAGCATCATATCTTTGCATTTCATGGGCTGAAACATCGCCATTTTGTCCAAAGGCGTCATAGTCCGAAGGCATCAACCTCATAGCTGGGAGACACCATTCCATGGCTTGAGGATCTCTCAAAATTGTACATCATTATTCAAAGGCGTCATAGTCCAGAGGCACCATCCCCATGGCCCGAGGACACCATTTCATGGCTTGTGAATCCCTTATCATACGCTTCATGCCCCAGAACGTCATGGTCTAAGGACATCATCCTGACCTTCCAAAGACAACCTTCATGGTCCAAAGGGAATTTGTATCACGTTTAAATATTTGCAATAACCTATATATATATATTCGCACGCACCGTGTTTTAAGTTTTGCAGGTAATCCAGGAGGTAACCGTTCTACAAATGGGAGCAATCTTCGCTCCGGTTTCCGTTCATAACATTCACATCCTTTAATTGTTTCAAACGTAACCAACTACCAGTAATTGCCTACCTTTTACCCTGTGACCGTTCAGATTTCTGTCTTGTAACACATCCGTAACGTTTTAAATTCACATTCACAACTCCACATAAATTCATCCGATACTATCATACCCAAAAGAACCCTCTCCGAAACATGCAAACATTCATATAACAACTCCATCGGTTTCGTTCACCGTTGCATCCAGAACTACACACGACCCAGATTTCTGTAACACCAGAGATATGTAGGCAACTCAGGAACCGGGGTTCAGCCTCTAGTTTTTCAGATCACATCTTTCCTCACTCAATTCGGCCAAAATTGGTCATCATTTTCTTTACCCAACAACTCTTTTATCATTCCCGGCTAAAAAGGGGCAGTTGTTGATACCCAATTTTATCCTCATATTTTCTCAAATAGTATATATACTTTCAATAGCATTTTGCATCATTATTTAGTTTACAAAATACATACAAGCATTTTCTATAATTTTTCATAATTTTTAGAGCTTTAAAATTGATTTTCTTACATTTAAATTACTTGAATATTTATTAATTACTCATTCAAATTATATTGTGATGACTTAATCATCTAAAATTATTTATTTCATCCATAATATATTGTTTCAAATATTTTTACTTCATTTTCTACATTAGTATTTTAGGCTATTTTCACAACTTTGCAATAATAGTCTATATTTTATAACTTTATTGCATTTATCATTTTATTCAAGGTCAAAATAATATTTTATATTTTTTATAATCTTCTACTATTATTTTAAGGTATTAATTTGCATAAATGACATTTTTATATATTTATTTAACTATTTTTATTAAATTATTTCCCTTCTAATCTCTTATTTAAAAGTTGGCCCAATTTTTTGAGCTATTTTCGGACTAAACATACCCAAACCCCTGGACCAATCCTTAAGCCAACCCCAAGCAACCCCAATAAGCCTACCCAGTCCAAAACCCGACCCAGTTCTCCTCAAATCTCAGCCGTTGATTAAGAGCGATCAACGACTCACAACACTCCACTCATTTTCCTTATATCCCTAACCCAAAATCCTAGAGACCATTCCGTTTCCCCAGCCGCCCTCACACACTCTCATATTTCAAACCTAAACCCTACCCGCCTCACTCATATCCCAGCCCCAGTCCGATATTATATGGAAATCATCCATGACTCCTTTCCTTTCTTGCACACACGAAGATACTTACCATTTTTTAAATGTTACAAGTACTGGGTACTTGATTATTTATGAAGCTGAGTCATTGGTGTTCATTTGAGTCTGATTCTGTATCATCTTCATGTTTCTAACCTGATACACTCACTATCAAACCCCATGGCTTTGATTCGGTGAGATTTTTACCATTTTTGTTCCTCGTCTAAACTAGGGTCCTAGATTTACCCTAAAACTGATTCTAATTGATTTTTGCATGCCATATTTTCCATATTTGTGGTTAATCTACTTTATTTCCTTATTTTATGTGTTGATATTTACTACTATATAAATCCCTCCCCATTCCCCTTTGAAACAGATTTTAATCACTAGATTCACTAAAAAACTAAAGATTTTTACTCTATTATTCTCTCATTTTCTTGTTCTATACTTTGGCTCTTGGCCGGCTGAAAGCCAAGGCCACCAGAATTTAATTTATCAGCTTTTCTTGGTGCGAGCACTGGCCGGAATTCATTTGAAGCCTTTGGGAACTCTGACACACTAAGATTCTGGGTTCTATTGCTCTTTGTTGATGTTCAGAGTATTGTGGAGTTTGTTCTTTCTTGTATGTCTATTTGTCAATTGATAGCTGGTAAGTTCCTTATCTTTTGCAATTTCATTCTCATGGGTTCATGATTTTCATATTCATACCTCTGAAATTTCATGACCTAATATGTTTCTAAACCATCTCTATGTGCAACCTTGTCGGCATTGAACTTGTTTTGTGATATGAACTTCTTTAGCATTTGAACCTAAAATTTCTAGTTCTGAGATATGTTTATGCTTAACATGAATAATTTGGTCTCTCTTAAGTTCGTTTAGCCTAATGTGTTGGCATCTGAATGTTTACATTTGCTGCTTGGCATGAGTTTGCTTCCCTGCTTTGTTCTAGGTTCCTGTAATGACTGACTGGTATCTATAATGTGTTCTAATCTTCACTCTATCTATGACCTGCTCCCATGCTATTCTGTCACTCATTATGTCTTTGGTTTGCTTAATCATGTATCCCCTGGTGATTAGTTGGGACCTTTATAGTAGCTATCTTAACGTGTGTTTCCTTATAATGTTTGATACTATTTTGTCTTAGTGATATAAGTTGGCATGTCTACTTTCTGGTGTTTTGATGGATATTCAATATAATTTGGACTACTACTTTAAATCCTTTAAGTTAGTGCTCTACTTTAGACTCGTTTAGCGTTGTGCATCTTCGTATGTTAATCTTGTTATCTCAGAAAACCTGATTCCCCTGCTTCTTACAAAATGTTTTCTGCCCAATATCCGAAGTGTTTGAACTACTGTTATCAACCTGTCCTTTGAGTTTTTTTGATTCTCTTTGCTTTTATGTTCTTTGTTTAATCACCTCTGCTATGTCTGCTTCTAAAGTATAAGCGCACCTCTTCAAATTCTATCACTTGATCACTGTTCTCTCACTCTCATTTGTTACCTACACTATTTTGAATCTATCACTCTTAGCCGGATGAAAGTCAAGTCCACAAAAACTTTCTCTATTGACCTCCCTAGTGTGAGAATTGCTCGGGGTCCATTTGAGACCCTTGTGAACTCTGACACACTAGGATTTGGGGTTCTTTGATCACTCTCTTTGCTGCTGGAACTTGAGTTGTCTCTGGCATTTAGCTTTTCTTCCTCATATGATTTGTATAATCTGCAAACTGGGTTGTGTAAGTGATTTATGTGTAATTCAATATTTGGGTCATATGGTCAATTTGTGACTGTTTGGTTTGACTTGAGTTCCTCTATGACTTTTGGGCTGTGCTGATGGGCATAGTCCCCTGTTTGGATCTGGCCATGCTATTTGCGAAGAAGGAGTTTGTGAAAGGCCTAGGCAATACTAGGTATCTCCTTTGGGCCTACTGTAGGCCTACTATAATTTCTTGTGTAATATTTGTACTTATATTCCTCATTTGGTCTGTAATAATTTTGTAATAAACAATTGGGGTGTTAGTGAAATTGGGAAAACCGGTATATTCTATTGTTTGCATGAAAGGGTAGAAAATATACCTATATGGTTCGTATGATTTACTTGTTATTTTATCCAACCCGCCATATATGCTATTTAAATTTCCATGTATACTAGTAGAAATAATGCCATTAGGGGAATCACACACTTACACAACTTTTTTACTATCAAAGCATGAGCTTAAAGACTCTATTTATTCCAATGTCTACTACTATGTGTCACTAGGCAGCATGCCTATAGGAAACAAATGCCAATAACCGTCATTCAATTTGCATAACGGCAACATGTGCATTAGGTACCATGCATATAGGATTATACTAGCTTATGCTCTATTGTTCCTCATCTAGATATCATGTCCATAGTTTCTTAATTGATTCATCAGCTACTGTTATATCTATTGCTCGCCTAGAAAACATGCCTATAGGGAAGAAGTGTTACAGAATCAGTTTTCAACTGCCAACTATTAGAACCTAGCTATAAAATAATGCTACTCACTTAGAAAGCATGCCAATAGGATCAAACACGAGTAATTCTGAGTATTTTCAATGGTTTTCACTCCTCTTATTGCATAAATCACTTAGATATCATGTCTATAGGTTTTAATAACTTACAATCTTTAATCTCAATAAACAGCATAGTAGTACCAGATACTCTTAAACTGTGTAGTTGCTTAGAAATCATTTCTATAGGTTTGAAGTGCCGCCTTGCATCTGAAACTGCTTGTATGTTTGAATCAAATCATATAGAAACGATGTCTATAGAGCTTAATGACTTAAATTTGCCTCAATTCTTAGACTGTCTAATGCCTAACATAGTAATCTGTTTGCGTGCATTTGTTGTCTAAGTGTGGAGGCTAACTTGAGCCTTTAACTGTTCTTAAGTGAAGCCCTATTTGTTTTGAATGTCGCTTAGTTTTATCATTTTGAGCAGCCTAAGTAAAGTCTAGAACCACCCAAATAGAGGTCCAATGCCTCATGGACCATAGGCATGGGACGGGTAATGCACACATAGGGTACAACTTAGAATTAAATTAGAGCGCCTTTAGGTTAACAACTTTAACATAGTAATTGGGTAGCAGGAGATGATAGTCTGTGCCTGCTGAATAATATGAGCAACTCCCTATCTTAAGGAAGTTTCGAAGTATTATTTATGTTGCACGGGGTAATCCTTTAGGCTAAAAAACTTAGGACCCCCCTTTCTCTTTATACACTTAGTCATCTGATATAGACTGTTACAGTTATGCCCTTGTAGATTTGTATCAATTCTCCTTGTCACATAATAAAACTCTTTGACCCTTTCTCTCTTTGTTTATTTGATCATCTTGCTAATTATAATCCACATTGTTTAAAGTTCGGCTGAGACCCACAGTTGTGGACCTCGAAGAGTGCCTAACACCTTCTCTTTGAGGTAATTTGAGCCCTTACCCGATCTTTGGTGGCGTTGGCTAGTCAAACAGAGTTATTTGCAAGCAGGTGCTCTAAAGCACCTTAAAAATCGTTAGGTGGCGACTCTTATTCTTTTAACACTTCACCTCCCACTCAAAAGAGTGTCACAATGTCGAAACCCGCTTTCATAAGAAAATGGGGCGCGACAAACCTATGGGGCCTATAAGATTCCACAATATGAATGTCATCATGCCTAAGGGTGATGAAGCTTGAGCGAAGACTTAAAATAAAGTCACTCCAAGAATTCGATTGTTCGTCACGATCGGTAAGATGCAATTCCCTCCCTTGTAGCATAGCCAAATGGTGAAGTTGTCGCGCACTAACTTTTTGAAACAACTCACGGGAATTACTAAGGTCAAAATGCTTGGCCATCTTCTCGCCAGAAACCTTGCACATTTGTGGACCTCGTTGTGGACGCTTAACACAATAGTAGGTGTCAAAATATACTCCTATCCATCCATATACATAATGAATAGGAAAGAGTGCGTTGAAGAAGCCCAAATCTTGAGAAGTGGAGACCTCCTTCAAGCCATGGTAGATACTTGCAAGGACTGGAACCGCCAAGGAAAACTTCTCTCCATGAGCCATCAAACTCGCGATTTTTAAGACACTACCATGAATGTAGTTAATCTTCTTCTTGGGGAACACAAATTTGCAAAGCCAACATGCAAGGAAAGCCGCCAAATAAGTCTCAGCTCTAAGTTACTCCTCCACGCCAAGCTCAATAAAGGGGTAATTCTCCTCATCAGTTTGTGGTAGGAAGCTCGCGTCAATATTTCCAGAAGGATTATGATTCAACTTCGGCCTTATAGTCCAATTCCTTGATGACTTTTGTGGAGGCTTGGCATACCTACTCGGACCTTGAAAACAAAAATCCATCCAATCACGAATGGAGACCTCGTGGAAATCATCCTTCTTGAGTTTGTAGAACACTGAGAACAGGTGCAGACAACTTCTTGGGAGGAGAGGTTTTCCTTGATCGTCCGTTTGTGTCAACTCCTTAGCCGAGGGGATAACTTCGTCGTAGAAGGACCCATGAACCGGAAGACCTCCGTTTGCTTGCAAGTCCCACAAAGAGATAAAGAGTTCACAAACAGAGGTAGAAATTGTGTTGGTAGATGGACACCAAAGCTCACAAAAGGCACGGAGGACATTCTGTAGTCATATGTGAACAACGAAGCGAATATGGCGTCATAGACCTTGATGGCATCCAAAGTCAACTTGTTGCGGACAAGAACAACTTCTATCCACTCCCAATATTGGACATATATCGAACTTCACCAAAGCCAAAAGGAGGAACACTCCAAGTGGCGAGAAGTCCATCGTGATAACGATGGGGAGGACTAGCAGATGCGACCTTCTGATGGGTGAAGGACTTCAAAAGTAGGACCTTCATGTTGGTTGCTTTGCCCAAAAATCTATCCAATGCATCCTTCGTCTCTCTAGTCGACCATTCTGCAAGATCAAGGGATGCGTCAAGCGGCTTTCTAGTGAGCGGGAAAGCACCTATCACAGGAGGATGAAATTTTAAAGCGAGAACTTGGGCGCGCGGATTCTGCTTGTCGCTAATAATCTCAAGGTGTGAGTATGGTGTATCGTGGTTGATAAAGTGCATCCTTGCTGATGGAATTCATAGTCCTATGTGCTGCTCTGAGAGTCTGCAAAAAGAAAAGGGAAGAATCTATGAAAACCAGCAAAACCGAAAAGGGCAGCATGTCACAATATATTGCCTAAATTCGAGAAAATATCTGGGAAGATATCGGGACATTCTTATTATGATTTTTACCTATGTCATAGCTCCAGAATTCTATTTTCTGTAGCTGTGAACTGCTCATGAATTTGATGCTCCTACACCAAAATATGATTTTTTTGGTGAAGACGCGCAAAGCTGAAATGTTGAGCGCGCAGAACTTGGACCAAGTTTAGGAAGCTCATCTGTGATAGTACAATGCGAATTTAAATCCAAATTTTTAGAATGTTTCGGTACTCCGAGTCTAGATTCTGTAGCCGCAAAGTGCTCGTGATTTTGACATTCCTACACCAAAATATGAAGTTTTTTATGAAGACGCGCAAAGCCGAAATATCGAACGCAACAGTAACTTGGAACCAAGTTTAAGAAGTTTACATGGGACAGTACAAAGCGAACTCAACCTCAGTTTTTGAACGTGTCTTTCCTCTAAGTGTCTACTTTTTGGAGGATCAAACAAATTGAGTTTTGGACATTCCTATGACAAGATGTAAATTATTTTCTGTAAGTGCGCCAAGCTGTCGGGCTAACAGGAGACGTCTGACTTGACTAAAGCATAAAAAAAGCTAATTGCTAGCTGCTGCCTGTTGGTTAATACAATGAGCCTGAAGGTATGAACACGCCTGAAAATAAGTTATGTTAAGCATGACCTCTTATATAGATTCTCAAAGGCGGTGCCCTTGATACGTTTTCAACAGAAACAACCATAGCTTGTTGAACAAGAATTTCAAATATGGAAACAAATTCCAACACTTTTGTAATATGTTTGGTAAAAAAAGATTCTAAGTATTCTAATCCTTGTTTAATGTCGAAGTGCTGGAGAATTCTTACCAAATTTGCTAAGTCTTTAGTTGGTCCTATGTAAAATGGGTTTGACTTACTTATTTTAAGTCCATACATATTCTTTCTACAGAAGGAATGACGACCAAGTGTTTCATGGAACAAAAAATACTTAGCCGATCGACAAGCCAAGTTATTTTAGAAATTTGGTAATACCACTGCTAGTTCTACGTTGATGGTTATTAATTTGCATTGCAAGCTAACATTCAGGCTGCAACGTGGTGATCATGGTATTTGCCAAAGGCAATTGACGCAACTAAATTCTTCTCTAACATGGAAAAAAACAAGAAAGTTAACTTTGTACATCGGATCATTTGACTAAATGATTCACGAAGGGACGTTATCTTCATGGGTACTTCAAGTCTCTTTTTTGATTTCGGCAAGTCTACATCCCGACAAGTCTTGAAGCAGGGGGCATTTGTAGACAAATAAAATTTTATTAAATTTAAACCCACAAGTAATTTGGATTTCATCATATATTAAATACATATTAATCCAAATGATACTATGGGCTAGTATAATAAGGTCGATTATTTAAATCTAAAATGAATTGATTTAAATAAAAGTCCAATGTATTATTGGGCTAAACCATCAATTGGTCTTCTATCAAATGGGTCAGCCCATAAGCCTCAAGCCCAATAATCCATTAGAGTTGTCTTGGAGATTACTCCACTCCACACCTATATAAAGGGGTCAAAGGAGAAGGCTAAGACAAGCAAGTAAGAAGAATAGCATCAAGGTCTCCGTCCATATCTGCAATCGTCGTCTGTGGTCAAATTCAAAAGGCGGACTCAAATCATAGGCGGGCAGCTTCAAATCTTTCGTTCGTGATAACCTAACATCAAATCCTGGTTTCTTGACGACCTTCAAATTGTTCGTGACATACTACAAATAAAAAATCTGTCAAGTTCAAGATCAAGCTCTCAAGCTCTTGAACCATCATCTGTGAGGAGAAGAATCAAAGGACTACATCTCTTTAGATTTAGAGATTTTTAGAGATTGTAACCCCATCACTTGAAATCGAATATAATATTTATCGCTATATTTTTTGTACTTGATTATTATTTTTCAAGAGCGAAATTTAGATGTTACACCCTCCTTTCATTCATTGTACTAACAATTCAAGAAGTGAGAGAGATAAGATGAGAGGTTCTCCCTACGACTCCTATGAGTTTAAGCTCTCACAAAATGCACCCAAGATCAAATATTGTGAGTAGACTCGCACTGAGTATTCATACTTTTTAATCTTCTTTACTCTCATCCTCACATTAAATAAATAAAAATGACACGACATTATCCTTCGTGCTTAAATAAAATAAACATGGCACGACATTGTCCTTCGTGCTTAAATAAAATAAACATGGAACGACATTATCCTTCATGCTTAAATAGAAAAAACATGGCACGGAATCACCCTTCGTGCTTTTACACTCTCATCCTCACAATAAATAAATACACGACATCACACTTCGTGCTTTACAATCTTCCTCACCCAAACAACATCAAGAACAACAGTTTGGCAAGGAAAATCAACAATAAGAACCATAAACATCCCGGCAAGGGAATCACAATGCAAACAATACCATTGACAGCATAAACAATAATAGAAACCATAACATCCCGGCAAGGGAATCAACAAGGCACACAACATCATCAACAACAGGGATAATAAGAGAAACCACACGATCCCAACAAGGGAAACTGCTATAACCAATCTCATCTAAATAGTTAACTTCACAGAATAAACTCAACTTAACCAAAGGCGCAGTAATAGGCAACATCAAGGAAATACCAACAACATAAATGTCTAACAATTAGACCTAAGTGGCACTTAAGGGAATAGTCATATAAATCACAATGTAAGATTCACGGGCATGCTTGACTCCAACGAATAGATGTTCCAACTACGACTAGTCAACTATAAGGCTAGATGACACTAACTATAGTCAATTAGTCAAGTTAGGAAGAAAATATAGCATGTTGATAAGAGAAGTAGAATATTCAGTTAAGTGAATTAAGGTCAAATGGCCAACGAAGGAATCCAAAATAAATAATTCTAATTTAAACATGAAGGGATGAAATTGACAACCAAGGATTCAAATGTAACAATTACAAATCATACACAGGTAATATAAAAATCTACGAATCCTAAAAGGCCAATCTAATTGCAAATAAGTCCGAGTACATACTCGTCACTTCACATACACGGACTATAATCAACAAGAAAGACTCAATCCTATGGGGTAGTTCCCCCACATAATGTTAGGGAAGATACTTACCTCAAAGACGACAACCTGGTACTACAAAGTGAACTTCTCGGCCGAAAAGACCTCCTGACGGCTCAAAATCAACTAAAACAACTTCAAAATACACATAAAACGTATAAGGAACTATTCTGAATAACAAAGTTTCAGTATTAACAAATTGATAAAAATCAAACCAAAAGTCTACCCCCGGGCCCTCACCTCGGAACCCGACAAATTTTAAAAAAATCCGATTACCTATTCTGATACGAGTTCAACCATACTAAATTTATCAAATTCCGATACCATTTGGTCCTTCAAATCATGATTTTTCGTTTTAGAAATTTTCTTTCAAAACCCACATTCTTCGTTAACTAATAACACAAATTAAATGATAAAAACAAGAACTAATTCATGAAATATAATTAATTCTAGTGGAAGAACACTTACCCATTCGATTTGTGTGAAAACCCCCCCAAAGAATCGCCAAAAACCGAGCTCTAGAAGTCAAAATATGTTAAATATGATTGTGGATGGATTTAAATACGATTATGGGCTCCATATGAGCCAAGCATGTTCATTTCAGTATAGCGCTCCTTAGGGAGGGGTGTTGGGATATCAGGTGTTGTCCCGTGTTCGTCAATTCAGGTAATATTATGATTGTGCCGTGTGAGTTGTGAAACGGCTTGATGATTTTGTATGTATTGAGGTCCCGTGTAGTGGGGATGTTATGTGAGCAGGATAGCTCTTGAGATCCAGAGTATATATATATATATATCGCACCTCAATTGTGCTTGAGTTTTGTAGCATGAGGCTTTATCAGTCTCCCTAGGATGGTATTATGCACTTAGCGTGCTTGTGACCGATATTCGGTAATGTGTAATAATGAGCAATTCAGCTCCGTATATATTTCCTTTTGTGAGTTTTATGATGGGATCGGGTGGCATGCCGCCACGGGTATGTTATTTGGATCGGGTTGCACGCCTCAACAGTGTGATGATGAGAAGGGTTAATGTATATTTATTTTCTTATGTTTTACTTCCTATTTTCTGAGAAAAAAAATCATATTATTTGCGTGAGTTGAATAGTCCCTTCCTGAGTCATTTCTTATCTATCATGTTCGAGTTACGGCCTATCGGCACGATGTGGTATCATGAGAGGCTGTTGGTCATGTTTGGGGTGATTTGTTGTCTGAGCAGTTCATACTGGGTAAGACCAGATTTTCGGATTAGGGATAAGTGCGATAAGGTTATTTGAAGTGTATATTAAAGAACAAATACCATTATTCAGGTTCATAATGAGGTGATGATTCTAGTCAAGATGAGATATTCAATGATCTGTTAACTCTGCAGTTGGTTATGAATTTCTACACATGTCCTTCATTGTGGTGGTTGATACGCTAAAATTACACCTTAAAATAGTGTAAGCGATCGATGTAAAATATAGTAACCCAACAAGGTTGGGGTCGAATCCCACAGAGAACAATATGGAGGCGATCAGGAATGCAAGACAATTATCACTTATCGCGCAATGCCAAACAAATAAGATTTTGGTTTTGAAAGTTGTTTATAACTAAATGCGAAAATATAAACTAACCTAGAAAGCAAGTAAAATGATCAATGGCAACAAGTATGAATGCTTCGGGAATTACACTCAAGTAACGATCCAATGTATTTCACGATTTTACAAATATGAGTGAGTTTATGTTAATTAGCCATGGATAATAGTTCTTAATTAGATTTTCCCAAAGACTAACAAGATTTACTAATTGAATTATTCCTAACCCAATCAAGAGATTAAGCACACCCGGATATGGCTACAAGTAGTTCAATCCTATCCCTAGGTAGAATCTATAAAATGAGGGTTAAAGCCTCAAGTTCTTGTTAATTAATCTTTCCCAACCCCAAATTATCTTTTCCAAAATTAATTCGGAGTTAATGGGTGAGTCCTAGGGTTAGCTAATCCCTTTGGAAACATTAAAGAACAAGAATAATTAAAGAAACAATAACTCACTTCATAAATATAATAAAATCATTCAATATATAAGCACAACAAGGTATTTAATCCACACTTTAAATATGTAAATTTCCATAAACAAGATTCGAGTGTTGGAAATAAATACTACACACATAAATATACAATACAAAGCAAGGCAATGAAGAAACAAACATAAATGGGTAAGAAAGCCTTAACCACAAGAGTGAAATCTTCAAATCCCAAGTGTGTGTGCAAACCCTAGCCTCAAGACTTGTTCTACTCTACTCAAAAATATATTTACAAAGCCAAAGATATCAAAAGATGTCTGCTAGGTCGAGTATATGAGAGTTGGGAATGAAAACATGTGTTTTTACATTTTTGCCCAGTGCTGATGCCCGTTGACCGGACATGCGGAACAATCTTCGCAGGTGCGGTTCCGCAGGAGCGGAAATCCACTCGCAGGCACGGTTCTGGATGGCTTGAACAATTTCCGCAGGTGCGGATAAATGGCCGCACATGCGGTTCCGCAGGTGCGTGAAATGCATCGCAGGTGCGAGTTTGTGTGGTTGTGCCTTCCTTCGCAGGTGCGTTGAGTCCTCTGCAGGTGTGATCTCGCACCAGCGGCCCAGAGTCCGCAGGTGCAGAATCACTGAAGCTTTTTGTACACTTTTCACCACTTTTTGTTCAACTTCATTCCAATTCAACACCAACCACTTCATGGCATCATTTCCCTAAACATTGAGCAATTACACACTAATAACAACCTCAAGTTATCCTTGAACGATACAAAATCTAACGAAAGAGGCCAAAATGAGTGGTAAAATCACCACTCATCAACACCCCCAGCTTAGATCTTTTGTTTGTCCTCAAGCAAATCAAAACTAATAACTCAATGAGGTTCTACTATGTCAAACACAAGTTGCGATGCTCTTATTCACAAGTCACATTTTCCAACTAAGCATTATACTTATGGATTTGGTTGGTACTAATTATTAGGTTCAAGTATGCATCTTACTTGAATAACTCCCTCATTTACAAACAACTTCAAGAAGTGCACGGAAGTTTCAAAAATAAGCAAGTGACAAGAAAAAGCCTCAAGAAGTGACTCAACAACACTAGTCTACTACAAATTCTCAACTCGTTCATCTTTTTTTATTTTTTTATATCAATTTCACCATTCAATCCTAATTCATGTGCCCTCACAAGAGAGAAAGAAAGTCCCAACTCACAATATTTACAATGACAACAACAAGGGACATATTTACAAAGACACTCGCACTCACAAGACTTTCAAGTGTTACAGCCAATCATACAATAGGCTTGCCCTTATTTTAATTCATCGCATATTCAAAAATATTTGGTTGGAGATCCCATAAAGGCTTTTTAAGCTTGTAACATAGGTTTAGGGAAGGGTAGGATACACATTTGGTAAAATGACTACACCCTCCTTGAACACTACTCACATTTTCCTTTCTTGTTGCGCTTTGTTTCTTTTCAAACCACATAGCCTCATTTGCATCTAGTTACCAACATATAACCACTTTAAGCACCTCGCTACATTTCTTCAAAGCTCCCATATTTATTTACATATACACATTTCTTTTTCTCTTCCTTTTTTGTATTTTTCTTTTGGAGCTTGAATAATTTCAAAAGAATCTTTTGAGGCATATATTTTGCACTCAATGTACAACCTTACTAATTTCCACTTTGACACTACACCCCCAACTTAGGATTTTTGCCTCATTCTCAATATTCAAGGAGGGACGGGTTCAAAAGAGGAATTATTTTGCAAAAGGGAAAGTTTGTACTGAGATGACCAAAGAAAAAGTTCAAGGCTCAAATGGGGTAACTAGAGATAATAATGGTGGCTCGAAAAGCTAATGAGGTTTTCAAATAACACAAAGAATGCCTAAGGTCATTTCTCCAACCAAACATTATTATCATTAGAATTGAAACAACGGGCAAGTTCTAGATGATGGAAGTAGGCACAAGATTTATTTATACAAACACTAACACACATGGCACATGAATTAATCAAGATGGATCAATTTCATTTTTTTTATAGGAGTTTAGAGCAATATTTTCGAACTAGTGTGCAAGGAGTCACTAAAAGAGAAAAGAATTTACCACCAAAATTAACCTTCACCATGCAACTTACTTGTTTTCATTCAAAATCAAATTTCGGAGGGGTATTCTTAGTTCACATTTCACATACAAGAGACTAATTTCTTTAGTACCAAATAATCCAAAAGTCTCTTCCTAGCAAAACAAGACTAATTCCCTTAAGAAAGTTGTCACACCATCTATCATAGGGACAAGTCACCCGGTTCACTTCAAAAANAGGAAGTATTATTACGGAAAATAAACCAACTACTAAAAATAAAACTAAAAAGCTAAAAATAAAACCAACTACTAAAGAAAATAAACCAATCACACCGAGCTTAGCAAAAATCAGATATACTCCACACAAATCCCGGCAAGGGCACATAATATCCATAAATAACAAAGAAGCCAGGCAAGGGCACATAACAATGTCATAAAAAAATGTCATAAACTGAGTCATAGATAGATAAAATGTACAAAAGCCACCCCCAACTTGAAACGTTGCAGTGTCCTCATTGCACAGTAACAAAATAAATAGCAAAGTTTGAGGGTCTCCCTGAGGTTTGCATCAGACTAGCAGACTGCATGAGAATAGGATGGTCAATGCTGCTGAGAACTCTCGTCATCATCATCATCATCATCTGCATCAGACATGAACGAGTAGTCCTCGCTATCATCAGCATCAACAACTGGAAGCTTCTTGCTCGGCTTCCCCCACCGGAAGATTGCTTTTACCCCCCTCCACACCTTGACTAGAAGCTTACCTTTCTTCTTGTTCTTCTCCTTCTCTTTGTCAAATGACGCCTGAAGGGCAACATGTGCCGTGGCAAGGCTAGTGTAGGCAGATTCCATATGTGTCAGAGAAGCAACCATCTTGTCCTGAGAGTCAAAGTACATCTTCATCTCGGGTCGGGAGTAGTAGTCAGGTGGGGGTTGTGGCACTAGGTCCCGCGGGGTGGCAAGCTGGGAGTTCATCTCCCCAAAAGGACCCGCTGATGAAGAAGGATGTGAGGAGGATCCAACTTCTGTAGTAGTGGTGGTGGCCTTCCTTTTCTTGTTCTTCACTGCTCCACCCTCTCCCTTGACTCTCAATGGCTGGCAAGGTTTGTCGGCGGGCACCCAATGATCATTGGGGCGCTCCTCAACCTGTGCCCGCCGGCACAACTCAGTGATCAAGGACGAAAACAGTAACCCTGGCCCATCGTCAAGCACATACTGTCGCATATCACTCAGAATGTAATGACCCGGGTTCACTGGAATGCCATCAATCAGGCAGGCGATAATCAATGCCCTGGTGTAAGACACATCTGTAACATTCCAACTGGGGGACACTCTGTTGCTCAGTATATGTAGCCATATCTTGGCCTCGGCTGTGAAGTCAGTTGACTTCAAGTCTTTCCTCTTGTTTTCCCACTGTGGTCTTACACCCTCAGGGTACAATCTTGACACAAGCCATGCCGAGTTGTCACAGTGATCTTTCGCTGCTACCGGCTGTATGGGGTGGTTTGGGATCCCGAGAACTGCATTTATTTCCTCCACCCCGAACCTCACTAGCTTCCCTCGGATGATGAGTTGAGGATTTTCAAAGGTTGCACGCCTGAGATTTGCATAAAACTCTCGAACCCATGTCTCATTAGCCTTGCACGGAGTGGGAATGAAGCACGGCCACCCAGTGGATACCAGCCAAGAATAGAACTCTGGGAGCTTCTCGCCCAATTTGTCCTCAGAAATTCCTCTCTCAAGTACCATTTTTTTGGTGTGGAGGTTATCATAGTAGCGGCGTTGACATGCAGCCGACCTGAACTTGCTCTCATCATAATGTTCTCCGGTCTCCTCCTCAATTTCAAAATTTCGGATTGCGTTTGGGTCCATTTTTGAGTTAAAGTGCCTACAAACAATCAAAATGAAGTCAGTCAAGCAGTGGAATATCGATAAGCATCTTAAATCACTGCAAATAGGCCAAAGAACCAAGGCGAACGGGCCCGGGAAGGCCCTGTTGCAAAGCTACTGGATTTGGGCAAGGCTGGGCAGTTTCCGCACCTGCAGAACTTTGACCGTAGGTGCGGTTTCTCACCTACGGAAAATTGAGTCTCTCCTACAGAATTTGTCGCACCTGTGGTTAAGGACTCGCAGATGCGAGGTCGCACCTGCGGACAAATGGCCGCACCTGCGATCCTTCGTCCAAAACTCAACTGCCCAGATTTTTTTTGTGTCATTTTTGACTTGGGCTTTGCTTTTGGCCACTAACCTGTACTCAAGACTTCCAGATTAGTGTACCAAACTTTGTTCTAACTTCATTAACACTAAAATTAAGGCACAATGCACTCAATATTTACTTATACAATTAATCGAACACATTGTGAGCACATTGAATTTACCCCCTCCTCACATGAATTTGGTGCTCACAATAACCCCACATTTTGTTGCTCCACTGAAACTAACACACAATTCCTACTCTCAACCAAATCTTCACTCTAACTCTACCCTAAATCAGAGGGGCCATGGTAATGGGAGTAAACGACCATTAATGGCTTTAACAAGAAATACTCATAACACAACAAAAATAGAATGGGGATAGAAGGATGCGAAAGTGAAGCAGAGAGAGTGAAAATACCTGTAGAGTCTCTTGTGATTTACAGCGAGTGAGAGTTGAGAGAATTGAGCCCACAATTGTTTTTCTTCTTTTGAGTTTAGGGATTGTAGAAAATTTACTGGAGAGACAGATTTGGGGCTTTTAGTTGTGAGAATTTCGCACTTGTGATGCTATTGCCGCACCTACGGGTGCGCATGTGCGAGACTGACGCCGCACCTACGATGGAGGCCGCACCTGCGAGTCACATATCGCTTCTACGAAACCGCACCAGCGGAAACCGGACCGCAGGTGCGAAAATCACTAGGCTCGGCAACAAGCAGACTGTTGGCATCTGCTATCGCATAGTTGATCGCGGATGCCACTATGCTATAGCATAATTGACATGGGTCGTAGCAGAGTTGGTCAGTGTGTTTGCCCAGCAATTTTATTGTGTTCTTGCACTGATTTTGACTACCCGGTATCCCCGACCTGCTCAAATCAACTCCGAAAAATGTGAAACTTGGCAGATTGGTTAGAAAAAATATAATAAGCTATTCAAAAAAGAAAATTTTAAAAACGACTAAAATTTTTTTAAAAAATGATGGGTTGCCTCCCACCAAGCGTCGCATTTAACGTCGTGGCACGACGCAAATCAACTTTACCCCTTTTCTCGCCACTTGGATGATATGAATTGAGCGCCAAGTTTGGAATCAAGCTTGTGACCACGGGCGGTGGGAGGTGGTAAATAGATGACCGAGCCAAGCCTTAATTTCTTCATTTTGCACTTCTTGGCTCTCATGTGAGGCATGTCATTTTGCTTTCTTGGTTCCACAAATTGTAAGATGTATGGCATGAATTTTTCCTCCTCGCAATCCCTCATTGATCTGTGTAGTTCAACTTCCGTATCACCACACAATTCCAATGTTGAAAAATTCTTGGAATGTGCCTTCAAACCTCCAACTTGCAAATTTTTTCGGATTTTGACATCCTCATTTTCCCCCAGAATAGAGTCAAGTTCAACCAAATTATCAATCACCCCCGTTGACTCTAATTCCATATTTTTGTTGGCATCACTAACACTCATGGAGTCGGTTGGCGGATGTTCAAGGCTTGATTCCTCAAAGTAAGACTCACTCTCACCCTCGGAATTGGACTCTTCTTGGCTTCCATCTACACTTTCAACTTGAGAGGCATGGTGAGCCTCCATTAATGCTTGTATTTGGTCCTCCAAAGCGCGAATGTGCTCATCATTTTGAGTCACTTCATCCTTCAATTCCTCGAGTACAAAGTTTTGTTTTCCCTCATTTTCAAGAACGACCTCCAACATGAGCATTATCCTCTCATTTTGAGAATTTGAGAGCTCTTCTTGGTTTTGTTCAAGTATCAAGGAAGAATTTTCAACTTCAACCTCTAAGGAAGGTTCTTGGTTATCACTCACCTCCAAGGCTTTTTGAACCCTCGAAGCTTCAATCATAGCGTCCATTTGTAAGTGCAACCTTTCAAGTGCCAAATCATTTTGGAGACTAGTCTCCAAAAGTTCTTCCAAGGCATTTTGCTCACGGTTCCCTTCTTCAAGTAGGCACTCCAACATGAGCTTGAACTCTCCATTTCTACCATGCTCACTTCCCTCCACTTCTTCACCCCTAAAATTTCCATCACAAAAAGTAGAATCATCATAGTGGGGGCTTGGGGAAGGGACAGACAAATATACACAATCATACTGATGACCATTTTGGCAACCAAACCTATCACAAATACTCCACTCATGGGTTTGAGATTGTGCGCAGAGAATTTAAACAATTTTGCCACGAGTGTGGTCCTTCACAATAAGGACAAGGGTCATCAAAGTATGAACAACTACCATCCAACCAATTTTCATTATATGAAGCCATAAAAAAAAATTATGAAAAATTAAGAAAATAAACAAGAAAAAAAATTACACAAATATTCACAAGTTTGGATCAAATCACTTAAGCTTACTTCTCAGACAACCTAAGTTACGCCAATTGCTCCCCGGCAACGGCGCCAAAATTTGATACGCTCAAATTACACCTTAAAATAGTGGAAGCGATCGATGTCAAATATAGTTACCCAACAAGGTTGGGGTCGAATCCCACAGAGAACAATACGGAGGCGATTAGGAATGCAAGAGAATTATCACTTATCGCGCAATGCCAAACAAATAAGATTTTGGTTTTGAAAGTTGTTTATAACTAAATGAGAAAATATAAACTAACCTAGAAATAAAGTAAAATGATCAATGTAAGCAAGTATGAATGCTTCGGGAATTGCACTCAAGTAACGATCCAATGTATTTCACGATTTCACAAATATGAGCGAGTTTATGTTAATTAGCCACGGATAATAATTCTAAATTAGCTTTTTCCAAAGACTAATAAGACTTCCTAATTGAATTATTCCTAACCCAATTAAGAGATTAAGCACACCCGGATATGGCTACAAGTAGTTCAATCCTATCCCTAGGTAGAATCTATAAAATGAGGGTTAAAGCCTCAAGTTCTTGTTAATTAATCTTTCCCAACCCCAAATTATCTTTTCCAAAATTAATTCGGAGTTAATGGGCGAGTCCTAGGGTTAGCTAATCCCTTTGGAAACATTAAAGAACAAGAATAATTAAAGAAACAATAACTCACTTCATAAATATAATAAAATCATTCAATACATAAGCACAACAAGGTATTTAATCCACACTTTAAATATGTAAATTTCCATAAACAAGATTCGAGTGTTGGAAATAAATACTACACACTTGAATATACAATACAAAGCAAGGCAATGAAGAAAACAATATAAATGGGTAAGAAAACCTTAACCACAAGAGTGAAATCTTCAAATCCCAAGTGTGTGTGCAAACCCTAGCTTCAAGACTTGTTCTCCTCTACTCAAAAATATATTTACAAAGACAAAGATATCAAAATATGTCTGTTAGGTCGAGTATATGATAATTGGGAATGAAAACATGTGTTTTTACATTTTTGCCCAGTGCTGATGCCCGTTGACCGCACCTGCGGAACAATCTTCGCAGGTGCGGTTCCGCAGGAGCAGGAGCTAAAATCCACTTGCAGGCGTGGTTCTGGATGGCTTGATCAATTTCCGCAGGTGCGGATAAATGGTCGCACCTGCGGTTCCGTAGGTGCTTGCAATGCATCGCAGGTGCGAGTTTGTGTGGTTGTGCCTTCCTTCGCAGGTTCGTTGAGTCCTCCGTAGGTGCGATCTCGCACTAGCGGCCCAGAGTCCGCAGGTGCGGAATCACTGAAGCTTTTTGTGTACTTTTCACCACTTTTTGTTCAACTTCATTCCAATTCAACACCAACCACTTCATGGCATCATTTCCCTGAAAATTGAGCAATTACACACTAATAACAACCTCAAGTTATCATTGAACGATAAAAAATCTAATGAAAAGAGGCCAAAATGAGTGGTATAATTGCCACTCATCAGTGGTATCGTCAGCATTATAGCAGGATGTATGTATATATATCATGAGGTACATTGGGAGCATCAGATTCGTGGAATTTTGGCTATTTAGGTTCAGGGGGTGTCGTTGTGGTCAAATGATGAGTTATGTGGTGCATGGCGCTGATTCAGCAAAGGCATGTATTCATGTTCTGGTACGTCATGTGGTAGTTGATACTGTGTTTATATATTGGAACTAGGCATGACAGAGAAAAAAATCCAGGTATTGGAACTAGGTTCTGAGCTTATTATATGGTAAAAGAAGAAATCTTCAGATTTGATCAAGCTAATGTACTCAACTGGGTTGTGGTAGCACGGGCAGGTGCTCGAGATGTTAAACAGTGATTTTAGATAACTCCAAAGCAGTTCTTAGCACGTTCGAGGACGAATGTCTGTTTAAGTGGGGGAGAATGTAATGACCCGACCGGTTGTTTTGAGCTCTAGCACGTCGTTCAGCGGTTTGAAGTCATGAGCAGCTCCATTTCAAGTATAATGACTTGTAGGTGTGGTCGGAATTGAATTTCGGGAAGTTTAGAGTTGATTTGGAAAGAAAATTCTCATTTCAGAAGCCTTAAGTTGGAAGAATCAACTAAAATTGGAATTTTGAGTAAACGACCTCCGAATTAGGATTTGAAGGTTCCAGTAGGTTCGTATGATGATTTAGGACTTGGGCGTATGTCCGGATCGGGTTTTGGATAACCCGGGAGCGTTTCGGCGTATAATGTGGAAGTCAGCATTTTTGAAGGAATTTCCTAAGTTTGGCTTGAAGTGCATTTTAGTGATGTTGATGTCCGTTTGGGAATACGAGTCTGGGAATAGCTTCGTATGGTGATTCTAGAGTTGGGAGCGTGATCGAAAGTGAATTCGGATGTCCGAAGGTCATTTTGGAGTCATTTGGCTAAAGATAGAAATTTGAAGGTTTTTGAGAAATCCGACCGGAAGTGAAAATTTTGATATCGAGGTCAGAATGTGATTCTGAAAGTTGGAGCAGGTTCGTAATGTCGAATATGACTTGTGTACAAAATTTGAGGTCAATCAGACGTGATTTGATAGGTTTCGACATCGAATGTGGACGTTTGAAAGTTCTAAGTTCATTAAGCTTGAATCGGGCTGGGATTCATGATTTCGATGTTGTTTTAGGTTATTTCAAGGATCGACTAAGTCCTTGTGAGGTTATGGGACTGAGTCGTGTGATTGGACGGGGTCCCGAGAGCCTCGGGTGTGTTTCGGGGTGCTTCCGGGTTGTTTTCAAGTGTTTTTGTGCTGCTGTCTTTCTGGTGTTTTGTGGGTTCAGTGCGATCAGCCCTAATGGTGTGATCACGGAGAAGGAATTAGAGGGATCGCAGCCCTAGTGGGTTCTGTGCGGGCACGTGGGACCGAGGGCATTTTGGTCATTTCACTTAGCGGAGTTGGGAAATTATATCATTTGGAATTATTGCAAGTACTAGAATATATTTTCATTGGTTTGTTGTTGTTGGGATAGTTTCGAAGCGTTGTGCAACGATTTGAGTCACCGGAAGGGCTTGGAGGCCGGTTATGGAATTTCGGAGCAAGGTAAGTCTCCTTTCTAACTTTGTGAGGGGGAATTGTCCCCTTAGGTGAAATAATTAAGTATGTGCTATTATCTTCGGGGGCTACGTACGCACGAGGTGATGACAGTCCGTGCGTAGCTGCTATTATGCCATGTCCGGGTAGTCTAGGACCCATTAGCATGCCTTACGTGTTGTACTTGTAATCCTGCCTGTAATACTAAACTGCTAATATAATCGAAATCGTGATTGAATATCTGAAGAAGACTAGAGTTCATTTTCTTAATTATCTAGAAAGAGAATTTATTCCTCCGTGGATAATTGTGTACCTGATAGGGTTGTAGTATGGAAATATCATTAAACTTGGCAAATGAGTTTCAAAACAAAGATTTAAGAGCTATATTTCATGTCCCTTTAAAAAGAATTTTACCACTTTCCTAAGAAAACGGCTTTCTTGATAAAATGGGGGCTTATTGTGTGGACATGTGTAACTTCGGGTGCCTAAGTCGCATGTATGATTCGCGAGAAGGATGACCCTGTATTTTTGTGTATTCATATGAGCACCTGAGTCGCATGCATGATTCGCGAGCAGGCTAGCCTTATTATTTTATGTATAACCGCGTCGCATGATCGATTCACCAGCGGCGTAGATAGATGCATCTATGGTTCGATCCGTTCAACCCTCAGCAATGCACAATTTATTATTGTTGGTCCGCGCCGTTCAACCCTCGGCATTGCTTGCACATGATATTTACAACGTAGTTTCTATGATTTGTGCCGGATTACTGGCCTGGAATTTTAAGTTGTCAACTGAAACGACCGATATTTAAAGTTATTAAAGATTTTTGGAAGAAGTTGTTCCTTCCCGTTGATTAAATTGTTATTTGATTAAATCACCCATGATGATTAATTGTTATTAGTATGACGAAGGATTGAAGTGTTAAATGTGGAAAGAGTTGATAATAATTATTCCTGATTTTATTAAATTGCCTAGGATATTCATGCTTAGTGTCACATTTGAATATTCTAAATTGACTTTTAGCAAGTGTCTAATTTGACCTCCCGTTACTACCTCTCTGAGGTTAGGCGGGCGACTTACCGAGTACACGTTGTTTTTTTACTCGTGCTACACTTGCTGTGCATTTTATTGCACAAGTACTTTCATAGCAATGTGGAGGATTCGGAGAATTAGGTGAGTTTCATCATCCGGAGGCGATCCGCAGCTGATAGAGTCTCCCTCGTACTGTATTTATTTTTATTTTAAATTCCTTGTTCAACTTGTATTTCGGACAAACTTTGTAATGATTGTATAAATTCTTAGAAATTGCTCATGTACTTCTGACACCGGGTTCTGGGATGTGTTGGGATATAATTGCTAATATGGAATATTCAAACTATTGTTTTACTCGCCAAATTTTATTTAGTTAATATGTAATAAAGTGAAAGGAAATGCTTTTCATAAATGTTAAAAATAAGAAATTATTTCAATTAATTAATGACTGGCTTGCCTAGCAATGATGTCCGGCGTCATCACGACCTTATGGATTTTGGGCCGTGACAATGCTCTCATGTTAAAGCTTCCACATTAAGACTATATCTCTGGTTCCTGCCTATGACACTACTAGATTTTCATGTTCAAACCCCTGCCTAAATCTCTTTAAGATAGTTTTGGACCATGCTTTGTTTTGAATTTTTTTTTGAAATAATCATGTTTTTCTTAAACTTTGTTTCTGGAATGATAACCATAAACTTTCCTCATATGTGCTTTGTGTGCCTTCCAATTTAATATGATCCTATCTTTTGTCTTGGCTAGAGCTGTTGTTAGTCACAACTTTAAGAACTAAGTGCTTAAGCTTTAAAGCTGCTTAATTAGTTCTATGTGTGATTTATCACATGTATGACTAAATTTGGCATCCATTTGGATAAGTCAGTTATTCGTTTGGGCCTGGTATGTTGGGCCTGTTTTGGTACTGGATGTCTGAATTATATTGTCCGCACCTGGAGATTGGGCCTGTTGTCCGTGTGAAGTTCTAAGCCTATTTGATGGCCCAAATGTGTTACTGGGTTATTATATATTTTTAATTGGTTCTATGATTGTTCAATAATCTGTAACAGCTTGCAAAACTGAATGATGGGGAAATTAGTGAAAAAGAGGTATGGGGGTATTCTAATGATTGTATAAAAGGGTAAAAAATATGCCTATAGGGTCTATGTATTTTATTTGCTATTTCTTTTACCATGCCTTATTTTTCATTTCGTTTAGAGTGCTTTGTTTCTTTACACAAATAGAATCATGCCTATAGGGATTACACGCACTTCACTCGTACATCATTCAAAGCATATTAGTACTCGCCATACTTATTTTCTAAGTCTATTACTGTGCACACTTAGAAAACATGCCTATAGGATACAATAACTTTGTTTTGCTAACACTCATTTATATCCCATGTCTATAGGGTTTCTATTAATCAGTCACTTCTATTGTCTTGGTACATTGTTTACCTGGATATCACGACTACATGGTCTTAATTAATTAATCAACTACTTTGTTACTTCATTGTGCTACCATATATAGAAATCAGGCCTATAAGGATAAAAATCTTATAAGGTCAATTGCATCTATCAACTGTTAGAAATCCTCCCTACAGGATATTGTCACTCGCATTAGAAGTTGTTAATTTTGGGCTCTCAAAGTTGTTTTACTGCCCAATTGTGCAATATTTTGATATCATGCATGTAGGGTTCCAATGCCTTAATTTACAAATCAGTTAGCCTAAAGCTGCATTGCTGCATGTATAATGCTAGACATCAGAATCACCTAGGAACCATACCTATAAGACTTAATGACTATAATGTTTTCTTAACTCTAAAATTGCCCACAACCTAAATCTGTCACGTGCATTTGCTGCTTATGTGTAGGGGTTACCTCGAGCCTTTTCTTGCATTTATGTGAAGTCCTATATGTTTTGTATGCGCGCTAGTTTTATCATTTTTGGGCATCCTAAGTAAAGTCTAGAACCACCCAAATAGCAGGTCCAAATCCTCCTAGACCATAGGCATGGGACGGGTAATGCACGCATATGAAGCGGTTTAGAATTGAATTAGAATGCTTCAGCTAAACAACTTTAACATAGTAATTAGGTAGCAGGAGATGATAGTCGATGCTCGCTGAATAATATGAGCAACTTCTACCCTAAGGGAGTTGTGAAGTATCATTTATGTTGCACGGGGTGATCCTTTACGCTAAAAACATAGGACCCCACCCCCCTTATTTATATTGTTCACACTTAGAATTTAGAACAATTGAGTTGTACCTTTTAACCTCTAAAGACTTGTACTGATTATCTTTATAACTTAATTGTTTCCCGATTTTATTTACGCTTGTTCATAGTAGAACCTTTAAATTCTTTGTCTTCCCTCACTTAGATGATCACATAGGACAGTTATAATCTAATAATCCACATAGTATGAACCTCGGTCGGGACCCATAGTTGTGAACCTCAAAGATTGCCTAACACCTTTTGTTTGAGGTAATTTGAGACCTTACTCGATCTTTGGTGACATGAACTAGTTATAATCAGAGTCATTTGCAAATACGTGCCCTAGCACACCTTAAAAATGTTAGGTGGAGACTCTTCTCTTTTAATACTCATCTAAAAGAGCTGTCACACGTAGAAGCTCTCTTTCGCCAGAAAACGGGGCGCGACAGCTAACCAACCTATAATTAGTCTATCCTAGTGGAAATATTTACATCTTCTGGGTTGCTACACACCTGAATTATATGCTCTATGCCTTTCATTTGAATGTATTTCCCCAGTGTTGGGACATTTAACATTATGTTATGATGTTTATGTTTCTCTCCTACGTTTGCTCGAAGTCAGACCTGTATATTTATGAATTCTTTATTTGGTATCAAAATGAAGAAATGTTTGTGTGCCCTTATGTTATTCTGTTACAAGGGAAAATATGCTTTTGTTGTGAAGGATACTATACTATTTAGTTTGCATTGAAAGGGGCTCATTTTCATTTAAACCCATAAGAAAAAAATATGTCGTTAGTTGTTAGGGGTATTTGGGAGTGGAGTTTAACTCTAGGTTGTGCTGCTCTCCCAGCCACAAGCATTGCCCGCGTTCTGAGTCCCTTGGGAACTTTGAAGTGTTGGGGGATTCAAAAGGGGGCATCAACCTTGAGTAGAACTCCCTCCTTAGCCCTTAATTCATTGACACTTTTGGTTCTTTAGGAGTTTAGTGTTTAATGACAACGAAGGCTTCAATGTGAATTAGATGCCATATATTACTTGTCACGACCCAAATTTTCCTCCGTTGGGTACCGTGATGGCACCTAGTCTTAGGGACTAGGTAAGCCTAACATTTAACCACAATAACAATAATAAAAGAACTTTAACAATCTCGATAATGGAAATCTTGACTGGGTCTACATTTTTCTCCAAAACCCGATAAATACAAGTCATAAGCTCTATGAAATATTTCTACCAAATCTAAATACAACTGTCTAGAAATAAGTAAGTACAGGTGAAATAAATAGGAAGGTGACACCGAAACCTGCGAACGCAGCGACAGGTTACCTTGAGTCTCCTCAGAAATCATCCGCGCAGCTACTAACAACCAAAACCTGGATCTGTGCAAACAAAAATGCACAAAAGTGTAGTATGAGCACACCACAACGGTGCCCAGTAAGTATCAAGACTAACCTCGGTGGAGTAGTGACGAGGACTAGTCAAGACACCACTGGTCTACAGGATAAATAAAATGAATGTAGAAATGACCGAACGTTACATCTATCTATGACTTCACGGACTAATTTATAACAATGACAATATAAAGCGGAAAGAAATTACAGAAAATCAATCACGAAACAGCACAAAAATACACAGAAAGATGGACAACAAAACAAGCCAAACTGAAAGGAAACACAATACAATAGAGAACACCAATAACTCAATTCTACGTAGGTTTGTTCACATCGGGCCTTAGCCATTAAAATCCATAAACTGGTGGAAATATTTAAAACAAAAGTTCATATGAAAAACTTTTGCAAATACAATTATTTTAGTATGGAAGAGTTTCCTTTGAAAACATACTTTCTCCAAAAGTAGATATAAGTATATTTAATAGAGAGAATTGCGTAAAATATAGTTTCTTTCAAAATACGAAACTTCCCAAAGATGCTTTCCCAATAAATGACTTCCAATATCATTTTAGGAAAGAGTAGTGCTTTTCAAATATACCTTCGATGTGAAAGTCATTCAAATATAATCATTGCGAAACCGTTGCTTTTTCAATAATACTTTTCAATAAAATCCCTTGATCAAAATCTCCTCAAGATTTATCTACCGGAACTCAGTCTGTGACTCAGAAATTGCCATGCAGTACAGGAGGAATATCATATCTTTCCAATAAATGTATTTAGAGATAAGTAGGAATATACAAATTGAGAAAAACGGAATAAAATGCAAAGACAAGTGCACGGAATCACCCTTCGTGCTTTTACTCTCATCCTCACCAAAACAAATGCACGGCATCACCCTTCGTGCTTTAGTCTCATCCTCACCAAAACAAGTGCACGACATCACCCTTCGTGCTTTACTCTCATCCTCACAATAAATAAATAAAAACGGCACGGCATTATCCTTCGTGCTTAAATAAAATAAACATGGCACGGCATTATCCTTCGTGCTTAAGTAAAATAAGCATGGAACGACATTATCCTTCATGCTTAAATAGAATAAACATGGCACGGAATCACCCTTCGTGCTTTTACACGCTCATCCTCACAATAAATAAATACACGGCATCACCCTTCGTGATTTACACTCTTCCTCACCCAAACAACATCAAGAACAATAGTTTGGCAAGGAAAATCAACAATAAGAACCATAAACATTCCGACAAGGGAACACAATGCAAACAATACCATTGACAGTATAAACAGTAATAGAAACCGTAACATCCCGGCTAGGGAAACTGACATAACCAATCTCATCTAAGCAGTTAACTTCACAGAATAAACTCAACTTAAACAAAGGCGCAGTAATAGGAAACATCAAGGAAATACCAACGACATAAATGTCTAACAACTAGACCTAAGTGGCACTTAAGGGAATAGTCATATAAATCACAATGTAAGATTCACGAGGATGCTTGAATCCAACAAATAGATGTTCTAACTACAGCTAGTCAACTATAAGGCTAGATGACACTAACTATAGTCAATTAGGCAAGTTAGTAAGAAACTGTAGCATGTTGATAAGAGAAGTAGAATATTCAGTTAAGTCAATTAAGGTCAAATAGCCAATGAAGGAATCCAAAACAAATAATTATAATTTAAACAGGAAGAGATTAAATTAATAACCAAGGATTCAAATGTAACAATTACAAATCATACACAGGTAATATAAAAGCCTACGAATCCTAAAAGGTCAATCTAATTGCAAATAAGTCCGAGTACATACTCGTCACCTCACATACACGGACTACAATCAACAAGGAAGACTCAATCCTATGGGGTAGTTCCCCCACATAAGGTTAGGCAAGATACTTACCTTAAAGAAAATAACCCGATACTCAAAAGTGAACATCTTGGGTGAAAAGACCTATGGACGGCTCAAAATAAACTAAAACAACTTCAAAATACACATAAAACGTATAAGGAACTATTCTGAATAACAAAGTTTCAGTATTTACAAATTTATAAAAATCGAACCAAAAGTAGACCCCCGGGCCCGTACCTCAGAACCCGACAAATTTACAAAAAATACGATTACCCTTCCGATACGAGTTCAACCATACTAAATTTATCAAATTCCGATACCATTTGGTCCTTCAAATCATGATTTTTCATTTTAGAAATTTTCTTTCAAAACCCACATTCTCCCTCAAATTATAATACAAGTTAAATGATAAAAATAAGAACTAATTCATGAAATATAATTAATTGTAGTGGAAGAACACTTACCCATTCGATTTGTGTGAAAAACCCCCAAAGAATCGCCAAAAACCGGGCTGTAGAAGTCAAAATATGTTAAAAATGGCTTATGGCTTAACACTCATTATATAACTTCTGCCCAGGTCTTTACTCATCGCGATTGTGGAAAATTCTTCACGATCGCGAAGTACAAAAATTTCCAGCCTAAATTTTGCTCTTCGCGATCGCGAAGAACAAATGCCTAACTCTTCCGGACAACCTCTAGTATAATGAACATAACATTTTTTACAAAACTCCAAATTGCAAATGATTTGAATTTTTGAACATTAGACTACAACTTTCATTCTTTTCTCATCTCCCAATTCCTTATAGATTTTGAGATATAAGTTGCTAAAATCAGTCCTATGAAACACAATGCGATTTCCAAAAACTTCCCGGACATGCTGTAGTGTATCAACCATAACTCTTTTAAACAGTTCCAAATGCCAAATGCTTTAATTTTCTGAAAACTAGACTCAAAGTTCTACAACTTTTGTTTCTGGATCATCTCCAAATTTCTTATAGATTTCAAGATACAAGCTTCCAAAGTCGAGTCAGTGCAGCAGAACATTTCGTCTACGCGATCGCGAAAAGCCTTCCGCGATCGCGCTTCAGTGGCCCATTTCTCTCATTTTACTCATCGCGATCACGACCAATTCCCCGCGATCGCGTAGAACACTGCTGTAGCCAAAAACCAGCAGCTATAAATGGCCTAGAAATGGTCCGAAACCACCCCGAAACTCACCCGAGCCCCTCGGGACCCCGTCTGAACGTGCCAGCAAGTATCAAAACATATCACGGACTTAGTCGAGGCCTCAAATCACATCAAACAATGATAAAAACACGAATCGCACACCTATTCAAGCTTTATGAACTTTAGAACTTTAAACTTCTATATTCTATGTCGAAACCTATCAAATCACGTCCGATTGACCTCAAATTTTGCACACAAGTCACATTCAACATTACGGACCTGCTCCAACTTCTGGAATTGCATTCCAACCCCGATATCAAAATTCCACTTCCGGTCGGATTCCTCAAAAACCTTCAAATTTCTATCTTTAGCCAAATGACTTCAAAATAACCTACAGACATCCGAATTCATTTCCGATCGCGCTCCCAACTCCAAAATTACCATACGGAGCTATTCCCAAGCTTTAAATCCCAAACGGACATCTATATCACTGAAATGCCTTTCAAACCAGATTTATGAAATTCTTCTATAATTCTATCTTCCATAATATATGCCGAAACGCTCCCGGGTTATCCAAGTTCCGGTCCGAACATACGCCCAAGTCCGAAATCATCATACGAACCTGCTGGAACCTTCAAATCCTAATTCGGAGGTTGTTTACCCAAAATTCCAATCTTAGTTGATTCTTCCAACTTAAGGCTTTCGAAATGAGAATTTTCTTTCCAATTCGACTCCAGATTATTCGATAACTGAATCTAACCACCCACGCAGGTCGATATATACAATTTCAAGTTGTTCATGACCTTACGCCACCAAACAGAGCTGAAATCCTCAAAACGACCGGTCGGGTCGTTACATTCTCCCCCTCTTAAACAAACGTTCGTCCTCGAACGTGCCAAGATTCACCTTGAACTCATCCAATCACTGATTGCGCACCTCCAACACACACTCGCGGGTGATCCCACATCCCTCCAACTTATATAAGCCTGATGAAACAATCGCAACTGCAACATAGACTTCATATCACCACCGATAAGCCTCATACCTCTACTTCTCACCCTCTACTCATTTACAAAAGACCCGATTCTAAATCCATATCCGGCATTAGCCTCAATCAGCTGCATCAACTCATGACTACATCCACAAGACACGATCACACAACATAATACATCACACATAGGCTCATATAACACTTTTGATCACAATAGCTTCCTGAAATCAACTCGACATTGGCAATTATCCCCACGTCTGAAAGGACTCTGTTTCCAAACCCCATAAAACTGATAATGATGCAATGAACACGAAGACTTCATTATTAAACACCTGAGTCACCAGCCACAACTGACACCACCGGACACACATCCCGCAAACTAAACTAAAGAAACACATAACGAACTGACTGAATATGAAAATCGAAACATATAAAGGAACTATCAAAAAAGCCCATAGGCACAAATCTCTATCAATACCGACTTACCAAAAGCAATATAACAAGGAAGAAGCAAAGCATATGAACAAACCACAAGAATTCCATCCTGATAAAAATTTCCACCGCGGTACTCAGCCCTGTCTAAATATATCGAATCACAAATATCACGAGGAACTCACCCTCAACTCTGAATCACATACTGAAAATGTATCATACCAATTGAAATTCCTCCACTAATTCATCTTAGCTGATAAAATCATAATGCCAACTGAACTCACATCTCGTTGGAGTATCAAATCACAACTCGTAAACAAAATACTCAGGAAAATCATATAAAGCTTACTACGAAGAACAACAAGGACTCACTTCCAGTTTCACTACTATCAAGAATGAATAAAACAACGATAGACACGGGCTACTACTCAGAATCTCCCAACAGGAGAAAACACAAAATGGGGTGCAAACATGGAACTCACCCATAAATGAAACAACAAATAAGGGAACTCATCCCGACCAACAGAGCTATAATGAAATACAATCGATGCCCCTCTGCAATACATCAAAACATATCTGGGTGGTGCTATCTAGCACAACGGCCTCTATTTTACTATATGAAACACAACAATGGGTCGGGTCTCCCCCTCTTAGGCGCCCTCTACTCACCTGAATACCCTGATACCACAAACCTACCTGAATCCTGGAACAATCACTCACCCTGTGGCTAACATCTCCACACTGAAAACAATCTCTCTGCCGACATGGCTGTGGAAATGTGAAGCTGGTAATGCAAACTGAACTGGTTGACCCACAAACTTCTACCGTGTCGTACCTTGCCTCCATAATATGGACCAGTAGATTCCTCCAATCTACGAGGCCTCATTGCCTCCCTGAACTCTCTCCCTGATATCGTCTGTCCTCTTGCTCCCGGTCCCACGTGCTCTCTTACCAGCGATCGATCCCTACTACCTGCTGAAATGAGGCACCCTACTCTAACTCTCGAGTCCCGCTGAATCGAATATCATGCCTGAATCTCCCAAATGACTCTACGGGCTCATCTCCTAACTGAAGAAACCAAGCGAAGTGCGTGTCTGTCCAACTCACTGAATCTGACGGCATGCTCCATTGATGACACAACGCCCTGGCGCAACTGCTCAAACTCCACGCGCCGTACATCCCGAAGGAACTGAGGTGCAACCTCTCTCAAAGCATCTCCGAAAGACTGAATCCATGCTAGTGAAGCTAACTCGACCAGGTCACCACAACTCATATGCCGCCACCACTGATCCACCCACTACTCTGAACCTAAGACGTGACAAAGCAACCCTGCTCATCTCCACAATACCAGAAGTACGAAGAATATAGTGACACTCCTCCCGGAAACCCTGGGCACCATCTGCCGCCCATCCACTAAAAGATAGAAGGGTGGTACTTCCTGTACCTCTCAAGTCCAAGGTATTCTTCCTCCGATGTTGCTACCCTAACCACGGCTGAACTGAAACCAGATGTTGTGTTGTCATGGCTACGGGTACCTGACCAATATGATCTCGCTGCTCTAGAGTGTAGGCCACGGGAGTCTGAACTCCTCCCCTGATCCGTGGGTGGCTGGTGGACTAGAATCAACCCTTCCTGAGACAACATACCAATATACTCAAAACTATGCCCAGGCACACCGAAATACTGGGTAGCAACAGGCACCCCCAGTATCTGTCCCCCCAACTAGAACTACTGGCGACTCCTCAACGGTTGCTCTAGTAGGCATCTTAACGGCGGAACGTACTCCTCGTTGGCCTCTGTCTCTGGCCCTTGCAACATTTGCCTCGGGGTAACATCATCAGGAACCGTCGTTCCTGTCCTCACCATCGGTGAGAGAATGAAACGATAATTTCAAACTTTAAGATCAATAAACTCGCATGATAGGAATGAAGGAAGTGAAATTGTCCTAATAGTTCCGTAGCCTCTCGAAGATAAGTACATACATCTCCGTACCGATCTAAAGACTCTACTAAACTCGCTTATGACTCGTAGCACCTATGAACCTAGAGCTCTGATACCACCTTGTCACGACCCAAATTTCCCTCTGTTGGGTATCATGATGGCACCTAGTCTTAGGGACTAGGTAAGCCTAACATTTAACCATAATAACAATAATAAAAGAACTTTAACAATCTCGATAATAGAAATCTTGACTGGGTCTACATTTTCCCCCAAAACCCGGTAAATACAAGTCATAAGCTCTACGAAATATTTCTACCAAATCAAAATACAACTGTCTAGAAATAAGTAAGTACAGTTGAAATAAACAGGAAGGTGACTCTGAAGTGTAGTATGAGCACACCACAACGGTGCCCAGTAAGTATCAAGACTAACCTCGGTGGAGTAGTGACGAGGACCAGTCAAGACACCACTGGTCTACAGGATAAATAACATGAATGTAGAAATGACCGAACGTTACATATATCTAAGACTTCACGGACTAATTTACAACAATGACAATATAAAGCGGAAGGAAATTACAGAAAATCAATCACGAAACAACACAAAAATACATAAAAAGATGGACAACAAAACAAGCCAAACCGAAAGGAAACACAATACAATAGACAACACAAATAACTCAATTCTACGTAGGTTTGTTCACATCGGGCCTTAGCCATTAAAATCCATAAACTGGTGAAAATATTTAAAATAACAGTTCATATGAAAAACTTTTGCAAATAAAATCATTTTAATATGGAAGAGTTTCCTTTGAAAACTACTTTCTCCAAAAGTAGATATAAGTATATTTAATAGAGAGAATTACGTAAAATATAGTTTCTTTAAAAATACGAAACTTCCAAAAGATGCTTTCCCAATAAATGACTTCCAAATATCATTTTAGGCAAGAGTAGTGCTTTTCAAATATACCTTCGATGTGAAAGTCAATATAATCATTTCGAAACCGTTGCTTTTTCAATAATACTTTTCAATAAAATCCCTTGATCAAAATCTCCTCCTCAAGATTTATCTACCAGAACTCAGTCCGTAACTCAGAAATTGCCATGCAATACAGGAGGAATATCAAATCTTTCCAATAAATACAGTAAGAGATCAGTAGGAATATCCAAATTTATAACAACGGAATAAAATGCAAAGACAAGTGCACGGCATCACCCTTCGTGCTTTTACTCTCATCCTTACCAAAATAAGTGCACGACATCACCCTTCGTGCTTTAGTCTCATCCTCACCAAAACAAGTGCACGACATCACCCTTCGTGCTTTACTCTCATCCTCACAATAAATAAATAAAAACGGCACGGCATTATCCTTCGTGCTTAAATAAAATAAACATGGCACGACATTATCCTTCATGCTTATATAAAATAAACATGGCAGCTCACATACACGGACTATAATCAACAAGGAAGACTCAATCCTATGAGGTAGTTCCCCCACACAAGGTTAGGCAAGAGACTTACCTCAAAGACGACAACCCGGTACTCAAAAGTGAACTTATCGGGCGAAAAGACCTCCGTACGGCTCAAAATCAACTAAAACAACTTCAAAATACACATAAAACGTATAAGGAACTATTTTGAATAATAAAGTTTCAGCCTTTACAAATTTATAAAAATCGACCCAAAAGTCGACCCCTAGGCCCGTACCTCGGAACCCGACAAATTTACAAAAAATTTGATTATTCATTCCGATACGAGTTCAACCATACTAAATTTATCAATTTTCGATACCATTTGGTCCTTCAAATCATGATTTTTCATTTTAAAAATTTTCTTTCAAAACCCACATTCTTCCTCAACTAATAACACAAATTAAATGATAAAAACAAGAACTAATTCATGAAATATAATTAATCCTAGTGGAATAACACTTACCCATTCGATTTGTGTGAAAACCTCCTCAAAGAATCACCAAAAACCGAGCTCTAGAAGTCAAAATATGTTAAAAATGGCTTAATCCTCGTTATATAACTTCTGCCCAGGTCTTTACTCATCTCGATCGCGGAAAATTATTCACGATCGTGAAGTACAAAAATTTCCAGCCTAAAATTTGCTTTTCGCGATCGCGGAAAACGCTGCGCGATCGCGAAGAACAAATGCCCAGCTCCTCCGGACAGCCTCTAGTATAATAGACATAACCTGTTGTACAAAACTCCAATTGCAAATGGTTTGACCTTTTGAAAACTAGACACCAAGGGATACAACTTTCGTTCTTTTCTCATCTCCCAATTCCTTATATATTTTGATATATAAGTTGCTAAATTCAGTCCTATGCAACACAATGCGATTTCCAAACACTTCCCGGACATGCTGTAGTGTATCAATCATAACTATTTGTACACCATTAAAAATTCCAAATGGTTTGAATTTCCAAATCCTAGACTCAAAGGGCTACAAATTTCATGTTTGTATCATCTCCAAATTCCTTAGAGATTTCAAGATACAAGCTTCCAAAGTCGAGTCAGTGCAGCCGAATATTTCCTCTACGCGATCGCAAAAGGCCTTCCGCGATCGCGCTTCATTGGCCCATTTCTCTCATTTTACTCATCGCGATCTCGACCAATTCCCCGCGATCGCGTAGTATACTGGTGTAGCCAAAAACCAACAGCTATAAATGGCTTAGGAATGGTCTGAAACCACCCCAAAACTCACCCGAGCCCCTCGGGACCCCGTCCGAACGTGCCAACAAGTCTCAAAACATATCACGGACTTAGTCGAGACCTCAAATCACATCAAATAACGCTAAAACACGAATCACACTCCTATTCAAGCTTTATGAACTTTAGAACTTTAAATTTCTATATTCGATGCCGAAACATATCAAATCACGTCCTATTGACCTCAACTTTTGCACACAAGTCACATTCAACATTACGGACCTGCTCCAACTTCCGGAATCACATTCCAACCCTGATATCAAAATTTGCACTTCCGGTCGGATTCCTCAAAAACCTTCAAATTTATATCTTTAGCCAAATGACTTCAAAATAACCTACGGACATCCTAATTCACTTCCGATCGCGCTCCCAACTCCAGAATTACCATACAGAGCTATTCTCAGGCTCGGAATCCCAAACGGATATCTATATCACTGAAATTCCTTTAAACCCAGATTTATGAAATTCTTCTAAAATGCTATCTTCCATAATATACGTCGAAACGCTCCTGGGTTATCCAAATCCCGGTCCGAACATACGCCCAAGTCCGAAATCATCATACGAACCTGCTGGAACCTTCAAATCCTGATTCGGAGTTCGTTTACCCTAAATTCCAATCTTAGTTGATTCTTCCAACTTAAGGCTTCCAAAATGAGAATTTTCTTTCCAATTCGACTCCGTATTATCCGGTGACTGAATCTAACCACCCACGCGGGTCGATATATACAATGTGAAGTTGTTCATGACCTTACGCCACCGAACAGAGTTGAATCCTCAAAACGACCGGTCGGGTCGTTACATTACTACCACATTAGCATAATTTCTCATAGTATTAGAATATATATATATATTTGGTTTCAGTCGTATGATTCATATATTGTTAAATATGTTGAATATATGGAGCATGTGTCTAATAATTTTCCTTTTCTTTTGGATAAGTACATCATTTGGGTCTGCTGAGTTCCTAAGGCACTCGGGCCCAATCCCAGCCTTGTAACATTTTTTTGGAGAGTCCTACATCAGCCGTAGCCGCATCTCTTTATTGCTGGGCCTGCCTTCTTGATACCCAATTACCAAGTCCAATCCTCTTTCCCTCAATTCCTTTGTTATTATTTATTTATTCCTTAATCTAGTTTATTGCTTCATTAGTTTTATATATTTATATGTTGCTTTGTTGCATTTTTGTTGCCGTGTATTTAACACTCATATATTAGATCACATACTTTAATATCATATGAAACATAGGCAAGCTTTAAATAATATAGGATTTAAAAGGAACTAGCTAGTAATTAATTCTCACTTCGCTAATTATAATTTACTCATTTCATTATTATGTTCTCGCGCACCTTTTCCTTTTCTTAAAAGGTTTTGAAGCCCAAAGCTAAGCAAAAACAACGGCTCATTTTCAAAAAGAAATCAGAACTGAATCGCAAGCTCTACTATCACGAAGCAAAAATTAAAATTTTTCGCAAAAATGAAGAATTGTCGCCTTAAAATCATGGTATATATTTAGCTCACATTTACAAACACCTTTTAGAATTACGCATATCCCCTAAATCAACTGTTTTCATAACTTAACCTCCTTTCATAAGTTCTATAAAATATAGATCATCTACATACATATTTTTAAAACTCTGTCAACATATCTTTAAACTCCTTTATAAATTCACACCCCTCTTGTGTCTCATATCCCTTCTCTCCCTTAGGTATACAATAAGTTGTACTCTTTATTAGTAATTAAACATAGTATAAATAACTGATCCCTTAAAATTAGTCTAAGTCCTATGGAGCTTCTCAGGTAGATTTTAAGGGGTACCTAATATCTTCCCCTTAGAAGAACAAGAACCCTTACCCATAATCTCACCAGTTAGCAGACCAATAAAAATATAATTCGATAATTAAATAGGTACCCTGGTATACCTTTAAATATTAGGTGGTGACTCTCTTTTATCAACAACAGAGAAACCACAAGTTGAATCTTGTTTGGTCTAGTGTAAAATAGGGTGCAATACTCATCAAATCACGATCCATTGGAATCGTGATAGTCCTTCAGCCCCCATCCGTGCTCACATCGATTTGAGTGATCCCCTCATCAATCATCCTGAGATCGTCAGGGTTCGTGTCGGAACCTGACTCATCGCCCTTGTCGATAACATCCTTTCCTTTGTCCTCGTCGGTCGGAGGAGCATCCACTGCTTGCCTGGAAGATGAGGCCTCCTCTTGCCCTGCAGGAACAACGTTGTCACCAAGTGTCCTCTCCACAACCATCTCCTCCTCGAGACGCAAATTTACGCCCTTATTAGTCTCTTCCAGTTGTGAGGCCTCGGAGGTCGCCCCATCATCTCCACTATGTATCATCGTCATCTCCTGAAGCATGAATTTATCTTCTACTGAATCGACGGCCAAAGGAACTTCCCCTTCTACGTCCACGTCTTTTCTTTTATGGGGCCTTAGGTCTCTTACAGGGAGAGACTTCATCATCTTCGTCGATGAGTGAAAACAAAGGAGAGACATGCGCAACAGTAGAAACTTGGGCAGAGGTGGAAGGTGCAACAACCGAAATGAGGGCTGAGGCAGAATGCATAGTAGTGCTTCTTCTCCTAAACATGGGCACCAAACCTAGAAAAAAGCATAAGAATTAAGTGCAACGTCATAAGCCGGTACGAATACAGTAACGACCAGAAGAAGGAGATTACCTATCAAGGGGAGAGACGGTTTGAACTTTTGAAAGAAGCTCGGCCAGTCACAAATCCCCACGATGTAGGGGAGAACTTGCCTAACCTAGTCAGCGAGACGCGCCACCAAAGGAGGAGGACGACTAGTAGATGCAGAAGAAGAAGGGTAACTCGACCAACTTGGAATGAACAAGATACTTAAAAGGGTGAAAGCATAAAACAAGAACACTTACGTGTATGGTTCCAAGCCTCAGGGAACCATTAAAATTGGCCACAACGGCCTCAATCTTGAAAAAGAAGTAGTCGAGCTAGAACTGCCGACTACCCTTATCGTTCATCTTCACCACCAAAAATTTGCCTCCACGATATCGCAGGTTATACATCGTCCGTCTATAGAATCTAGGCGTGAACAAATGCAACAAGTGTCGCACCGTGACTTCGGCCATGGCAAGTTTGGCGAACATTGATAGCATCTTGATGACCTTATAAACATAGGGGATGAGCTGAGCGAGGAAAACACTATTATGATGGAAAAACTCCTTCACCAACAGGAGAAGGGGGAACGAGTAACTAATGGTAAATTGGTAGGCATAGAGAGCACAATACCCAAGACGGTGAACGTGCACTTCGTCCTCACCAACATGGATTAATTCTACATGGTTAGAAAGGCCAAACTTGGCTTTGAATTCAGTTAAGCGCCTAGAAGTCATCCATGATTGAAAATTTTCGGTCATCACGTCCGGCGACCGTTGAAAATCAGATCTAGCATCGCGGTTACAAGGGATAATCTTCTCCACTGAAGGAAGAACTCCATCCTCTGCCGGCAACAACATCTCCCCCATGAACAGGGAATACAATTGCCAAGGGAATAGCTTGGTTCTCCTCATCAACGTTAGAAGGAAGGTTAGACATAACTATGCAGTTTATAAGAGGCCGGGATATGGAAAATGAGTAATACAAGAAGTTAAAGGTCAGAAAGCAAAAAAAATCAAGAATTGCAGAGGAGCTTGTATAGAGTAGGGGATCATTCCAAAGAAAGTAAAATTTGAATAATGGTGGAACAATCCCTATTTATAGAGATGAAGACATCGAACGCGAAATGGCTCATCATGATTGACACAAGAATCAAAACGACAGTGCCAATCAAAAGCCACGCGTAAATCGGTGCACACTTCGGGAACATATGTCATCATGACGAATGACGTCACTCCTTTTCATCAACAAAACAGTTCCAACAAATCAATCGGGAAACTCAAAAGTTTGGAATGTGCGTTCTACGAAAAGCCACATCGCCTGTTTGTCATGGCGACCACGACCGCAGCTATCCGCTCATTGAACTCACCCACGAGGACGATCTCAAAAGCAGAGGGACTAACTATATGGGCTAAAAATTATCATTATTATATGTGGGCCAAGTCAACATAAAGAAAGTCTTTGAAGGCTGCCACACATCATCGATTTGGTTTTAACAGAGGACAAATGCGAGGTCGAGTTGACTCAATAGAGGACAAGGACGAGGATGAGTACTCCCTTTAGAAGAGCAGCAACGACTATTTTTAGAAATATACCTCACAGAGAATATTCTAGGGAATATTCCTCCCATCTGTACTATTAATGTTTTTGTGGCCCATGTGCCCTTATAAAGAGAAATAGATAGGATTGTATAGGGTATTGGACACTCATTGTAAAAAATAACATATTGACATTCTCTAAAGATTCTAACTTTATCACACACGTACAAAATACACTTTTTATTCAGATCTTTTTCTATCTTTCACGATCCAAGGAGAATCTGAATATCAAAGGCTTATCAATCATTTGTCTTTGTTAGAAAGAATATCGAAGAATCTCATCTTTATTTCGGGTGACTCACATGCATTTATTTACATAGATATCATTCATTGCTATTTACTGTTATTTAATGTTACCTCCTTTATTTTTTGGATCATTGAATATAGCGTTATTGTCATCATTTATTGCTACACAAATAGTATTCGTGATATGCACCACAAAATCGGTTCATCTGTCTTTTGGATATTAATATTGGATAAGATTAACTTTTTTTATTAGAAAATCTAATTGTTTAAACCTAGATCTAAATTTCGGGTCAAACATATAAATCTTCCAATAATTTTTAATTCAAACGGTTGGGTTGGAGACTATTTGGGTTAATTACTCAACCTTTTTCATCCCAATAAATCCATATTTTCCCAAATCTTACTCTCGTTTAGACTGGAAGCTGAATTTTATCGGCAGGTGCATACGATATAGAAGCTGAATTTAACCATCTGTTGATGACGCAACGCTCTTATTAGAATAATCAATCTCATGTGGAAGTCTATTCGAAGTTTCCGGCATTCAGTTAATGAATTTCTGGAGGGTCTTATTTCATGCGAAATATAAGGATATTGATGTTTTTCTTTTTGCCATAAAAAATAAATCTTATAATTTTGCTGCAATAAACGTTTAGTAGAATGACAACTCGTGAAATAAATCCGACATTTTACCGGCTAATGGTTTGAACTAATTTCCCGGACAAAACAAGTTACAAAAGGCTAGGACTCTTTTGTAAAGTTAATCGTTAATAACATTGTTTATAGATTCTTATATATATAATAAATGGTTAATCATCAAATACCAAATCCAGTTAATACTCATACATATAGTAATCTAATTAATGAAATGTAGTCTAATACCAAAAGTGCAGTGATCTTGTTGACCGAGAAACAAGTATAAGAGGAAGCCCAAGTCAAGAGTTCATGAGTCGTAGTTTTTGAAGCAAAAGTTGGAAATGACAAAATTCCTAGCTTCATTTTTCTATGTTGTCCTCTTTGTTTCGATTGCATCAGGTTCCAATTACTCTCTGAGATGATGATATCTTGGCTTTTCTTCTTTTTTTCTTGATTCTTTCGGTAGGGCCCAACTAATTCAGATTCCTTCCGGGAAGTCCCGCGTTGAAGGAGGGAGGGAAGTTAAGTGTTTCATAACAAAGGCGATTTCATACACCTAGACTCGAATCAGAGACTTATTGTTAATAATGAAGGAGTGCTTACCACTCCACCACAATCCTTATTGGTGCCTCTAGTGATGAACCCGAGACTTCTTTTTTACTTGGTTATTACCTGTTATTTTATTTTATTTTGTTTTGATGAATGCAGGTGATAGGTTTGTTCCTGTGATACATGAAGAAGGACTATGCACAGTTGATATTGGTTTTAACATTTGCGCCCCATTTGATCATGAAGAACGATGTATGAGGCCATGCATTCAAGCAACTTCCGCTAGGGTTACCGTAGCGACGTGTGAAGTACGTGAAGATCTTTCTACATTTTGCCAATGTATAATTGTTTGCCATGCCAAACACATAGTAAATCAAGAAAAGAACTTGGAGATTGCAGCATCACCTGCACCTTATTGACGTTTTCGATCCAACTATCCTAACTTTTTTAGGACTGATGCATAGTTATTATTGTAAGAAAAATAATGGTTTGGCTAGACTTTCAACCACCACCATGATTTACATGCTTTATATATAATCAGCAATTTCCGAACAATTCATTATAAAAGACGTTGATCTCAAATTGAAACATTTCAGCTTTATTCCGCTTGAATTTAAGACCGAAGTTGTTTTCCTTTAATTTAACTTTTAATTCCTTGCTGATTTAATTTGTCGGCTGAATCCATCTTTATTAACTAAGTAGATATTTTATGTTTAAAGTTTGAAAGCGGTAGAAGAGACTTATCGACTTTATGGAGAATGTAGAGAGAACCTCGTACATCTATAAACTTTCTATCTCTCCTTTATTGGGAAAGTTCACAAATAGCCATCTCAGTGATGCTATTTAGAAAGGCAAAATGACTTCGTAATTACTATTTAAACTTGTACCTATTTGTCAATCCGGTATACAAACTTATATATTTTTCATTCAAACACTTCAAGTCGATGATTTGTTAACTAATAAATTACATTGACCGTTGATCATGTCTAGTTCATTTCTTTAGTTCCATATCTAGTCCCCCAACTGCCCAATTCCAAGTTGTCCCCCGTCCCTTTTTCATTTCTTTTCATTATCAATCTTTACTTGAAAACGATTAGGATATCCATCTTGTTCGATCCAATCTGATCATTGCTCCTTTCTTTCCTTTTTTCTTTAAATTTTTGTGACAGAGAATATTTATGGGTTATTTCTGGTTTGACCTATGCCAGTGGGCTTGGTGGGAAGGAGATTTGACGGTTATGGTAATTAATATGGTTGAAATCAAATTGGTTAGGGATTTTGGACGAAAATAGTGGCTGGAAAATAACAAATTAGTAGGTAGGCACCAGGGGTGAACTATTCGTTACGAATTAGAGACATTCACCAGTAAGTTTTCCGACTAACTCGAATTTTCTGGTGGCTTATGAGTTTCTTGGATTTGGAGCTTTGGTGGGAGGCTTTGCTGGCAATAACTTCTTTCACTAATTTGGGGTGGCGTATGGGATCCGGGGGGGGGGGGGGNAAGATTGCATAATTATACCTTAGATTTTCTTTAAATTACTATTTAGAAAATATTTCATTAATTAAGAACTAAATTTCAAAGATATATATATACACACAACACATGCACACAAAGAATAAAACAAAAATTAAAACTTAAATATATACTTAGTATAAAAGTAACAATAAAAAGGAGTAACGACAAATTTTGTTACAAGTTCATAAAAGTACTATTCTAATTAAATTTTATTGTATTTTAATTATAAAATTTATAATAAGGTATTTATATTGGTGGAACATTTAGCTAAAGATAAAATATATCTTATATAATATAATAAAAAAATGTATGCATGGAGGAGGAATTGAAAATTTCAAGGGTAAAATAGATAATGCATATGATAAGAGGAGCCTAATGTATATTGTTTAATATTGGAGGAGGAATTTGATTTTTAAGATAAAGTTGGGAGATCAAAATGATTTTCACCCATAAGCGTATTTTATCTTCCGAAATAAAGGAGTAGAAATGACACCGAGTAGCCACTCTAAAGGGATGCTATTTAAGAATTAGCCCGTGTCCTGAATTTTAGTTTTTCAGTTCACTGGACAAGATAAGTGATAACGAAATAAAATTTTAATAAATCAATTATAGAAATGAGACCCACAAATAACATATGTCAAATAATCAATAGTCCAGCATATGATATGTTGTACATGTAACTGCAATTGATATACACATTCGGTTGGATGTATTTATTGATACTCATCCTGTCAATTTGGAGTGTTCAAAAAGAGTAAGTTTGTGTACCGGGTTGACAAACGGTTACAAGTTTATGTGGCCACGAGGCCATTTTGCCATTTAGAAATTAATCAATATTAATTTTGCCCTAAAATTTTAAACTAAAAATCTTCATTTCAGGATATTTTGTCCTAAAATATTGAACTGAAAAACTAAAATTCAGGACACGGGCTAATTCTTAAATAGCATCCCTTTAGAGTGGCTACTCGGTGTCATTTCTACTCCTTTATTTCGGAAGATAAAATACGCTTATGGGTGAAAATCATTTTGATCTCCCAACTTTATCTTAAAAATCAAATTCCTCCTCCAATATTAAACAATATACATTAGGCTCCTCTTATCATATGCATTATCTATTTTACCCTTGAAATTTTCAATTCCTCCTCCATGCATACATTTTTTTATTATATTATATAAGATATATTTTATCTTTAGCTAAATGTTCCACCAATATAAATACCTTATTATAAATTTTATAATTAAAATACAATAAAATTTAATTAGAATAGTACTTTTATGAACTTGTAACAAAATTTGTCGTTACTCCTTTTTATTGTTACTTTTATACTAAGTATATATTTAAGTTTTAATTTTTGTTTTATTCTTTGTGTGCATGTGTTGTGTGTATATATATATCTTTGAAATTTAGTTCTTAATTAATGAAATATTTTCTAAATAGTAATTTAAAGAAAATCTAAGGTATAATTATGCAATCTTTTAGGAATTTATTATGAAATCTCCCTCTATTTCTAATTACTATTTTTATATTACTGTACCAACTTTTGTTTCATTGCTATTAATAAGATCTTTTATTCTAATATTTTAGTTTCACCCATTTCTTTTATTATTCAATTTCAATAAATTATGCGTGATTGATTTTTTTTTTCACTTAAAAAAAATAGAGACCAATGCCGATAAGATTGAGGATAAAATAGGTATTTTAAATAAATAATTGAACTTGGAGGAGCAGAATGTCTATTGTTTAATGTTGGAGGAGGATTTGATTTTTAAGATGAAGTTGGGGGATCAAAATTATTTTCACCCATACGTTTATACGTCCCGTTT
>ML378661.1:105892-162209 GCA_005239525.1 Nicotiana knightiana
GGGGGGGGGGGGGGGGGGTATAAAGCCAATAAACTGGACCGAACTGAACTAATTCGATTCGTTGATTTTGATTATTTTGTTTTTCGGCTAGTTTTCAGTATTTTTTAAGAGTAATTTTTTGTTCGAGTTTAGGTTTTAAGATTTCGGTATTTCGGTTAACTAATGTGAAAATTTGCTTATTTTAACACATAGAACCAGCTGCTCTTTATCAGGTCTTGCATGGTGAAAATTTACCTATTTTAATTTTTGTATATTGATGTTTTATGTGTCGTTGCATTTGTCTCCATGGCCAGTGGCCTTACTTTGCTTTTACTATTTTTTTCCAGAGTTATTCATGTACTGAAAATAGCTTCCTAAAACTTAATCCTGCTATAAATTGATCTTAATTATAGGTTTGGCAACTATTGATATTCAGTGACGCTAGTTGACCAGCTGTCAATAGAACTTGGATTCTTGAAATTTTATGTTTGGCATGTAGGAGAAATGCATGGTGTTCAAGTCGTTGGTTTCTTGAAATTTTTATTTTTCTAAGCGAATACGTAATATATATATATATATATATATACACCCAGTAAAATTTTTAACGGACACCTTATTTAATCGCTCTTATTTAATTTTGAAAAAAGTTTAAATAGTACTCAAAGTACACACAACTTCAGAGTTCTTTGATGCAAGATTAGAGAAGAGCTGACTTGGCAGCTCACGCGGTAAGTTAGTTGTAACTGTAATCGTTAGGAAGAATCATTTGAGCTGTTTTAGTTCTATATATAAATACATTGTAATCATACCAATTGGATTCATTCAAAAGATAAGATCAAACTCCTCTCTTCATCTCTATTTCTTCTTTGCTAAAATATTTGAGATCCCCTGTTTAGCTACCATTGTGCTTCGAGCTTGAGCTCCTAGTTCAATTAGATTCTGATGTTCGATCAAAAAAACGCATATTGTTACCTTACATTTTAGTACTTTTAATCATTTTATAAGTATTAATTATATTACTTTATGCTCAATATTATATTTTAATTGTGTAGGAATAAAGCGATGTGAAAATAAAAGGATTTGGAGAAAAATTAAATGAAACGCCAAAGAAAAAGAAAGGAAAAAGGTGGGACACCCTTTGGTATTTGTACCCCAAAGTGGAAGATAAGAAAGAAATGAAATACAATTGAAAGAGGAGGCGGCAAGCTCACTGGTTCCGGCGTCGGACCTTATGTTATTTTCTCATTTCTGTTTATCTTTTATGAGACAGTGTTGTATTAGAGAATTTAGAGTATTCTGTAGAGCTTATGACCCGGTTTCACCGATTTCGTGGATTAATGGTCAATATTTATGAGCTTTATTGATTTATTTTATTATTTCAGTTTTGTGTACTCCATATGAGGTTTTGTATGGTCAGAAACCACCCATCCATCTTCCTTATCTGGAACGTGAAGCTGCTAATGAGATGGTGGATAGAACTCCAACTGCTCGAGAAGCTATCATTCAGCATTTAAAGTTTCACATTACAAGAGGTCAACAAAGAATGAGAGACTTAGCCAACAAACACATATCTGAAAGGAGTATTGACGTAGGTGATTGGATGTCCTTGAAGTTACAACCTTATAGACAAATATCTATAGCCACCAGACCGTGCAATAAATTAGCAGCCAAGCACTTTAATTTGGTCCTTGTCCTATTGCTGCTAATTAGGATGGTGCAGTTGCTTACAAATTGTTACTGCCTGCTGATGTCTTAGTTCACCCTACCTTTCATGTTTCACAACTCTCGACTCAAAAGGTGTTTATAAATTGTTACTGTCTGCTGATGTCTTAGTTCACCCTACCTTCCATGTTTCACAACTTTCGACTCAAAAGGTGTTTACAAATTGTTACTGTCTGCTGATGTCTTAGTTCACCCTACCTTCCATGTTTCACAACTCTCAACTCAAAAGGTGTTTGGAGATTCCAGATATTATTAACCATCCTCCACTTTTGCCAGCCCTTATTGTCATATTCCTGAAGCCATACTGAACAGGAGATTGATTAAAAAAGGAAACAATGCTGTTTCCCAAGTTCTTGTGAATATTATTCTGATTTGCAACAATATTTCCTTCATTCCACCCTTGAGGTTAAGGGTATTGCTTAGCGAGAGGTATTGATGCAAGATTAGGGAAGAAGTTGGTAGCTGACGTGGAAAGTTAGTTAGGAGTTAGTTAAAGCTGTAATTGTTAGGAAGGATTATTTGAGCTGTTTTAGTTCTATATATAAATACATTGTAATCATACTAATTGGATTTATTCAGAAAATAAGATCAAACTCCTCTCTTCATCTCTATTTCATCTTCCCATTATTCTTCGAGCTTGAGCTCCTAGTTCAATTAGACTCATTTTTCAGTTCTTATATGGTATCATTCTTCTTCCTCCTCCTCCTCTTCTTCTTAGACAATGGTGATGGTAAATTTACATGGTATTTGTGAGCAGGGGCGGATCTACATAGAGCCTTGCGGGTGCTGGAGCACCCATTAACCCCGACGCGGAGTATGTATAATTATATAGAAAATATGATGAAGTCAATAAATGTAATAAGAAAGCACCCAGCAAACAAAATTTTTGATGGTTGCTTTGGCGAAGAATGGGTGCTGAGAGCTTGTTAACGCGGGTGGCACGAAGGTTCGAATTTTCATTCTACTCTAATTTTATTTGCATTTTACTTTTTATAGTTTAGGTTTTATTGTCGTTTCTTTTCAGCACATACTATATGTTTTCCCCCAAACTAGTCTTTTTCTTATAGACTTCATTGTTGGCTTCTTGATTTAGTTCTTTTTTATTTTTTTTTGCTTTTCCTTTATCTGGTTGATTATAGATAATAATAGAAAAAATTAGCATCCAAAAGACCCCAAACCCTTCTTGAAATTTTATCTAATTGTTTAATTTGATATATAAAATGTAAAATATTTGCAAATGTAAGCAATAATGTTATTATATTATATTTTCATAATATAAAAAATCCAATACAGTTGCGTCTTGTGACTGGAAGTCTCTTTTTAATGATAATATTAAGTGTAATTCTCTTATTTAACTCTTTTTATCGTCGTGTTCAAATAGTTGTGCACTTATGCTATGTGTTCAATAGTAATTTTACGTTAAAAAATGAAGCACCCACGACCTTAATATCCTGGATCCGTCACTGTTTGTGAGTAGGTCTACTTAGGGTATCTTTTTTTTTTTTTTCTCTTCTTAATTACAAAATGGGTTTGTTAATTTTTTTTGTTTTTTGACAAATTGATGATTATGGTTTATTCTTTATAATATTTGAAAGTTATATTTCAAAATTAAGCTCATTTGGAGTACATTTGGATATTGGATCGTGAGTTGAAATTCGAAGAATAAGTTTCTGTTTCTCGGCAATTTGCTATTCAGACTAAAAGTCTTAAGTGCTTGCAAAAATTAATTGTACTTCAGACCAATTAAGTCTTAAGTGCGACTAAACAAGTCTTAAGTGTATATAAAAAGTAACCACACTTCAAACTAAAACATTCTTAAGTGCTCAAGGTGAAAAATGGGGTTGCTCCCTCGGCAAAACTGGGATAAAGTTGAGCCAAAAGATCTCGATTCAAGATAAATTCATTGTTAAGTTTTCAACTTTAGACGCGAATTTTTCAATTTCAAACCTACTATGTCAGAAGTTGATCCTAAAGTGGATAAATTTATAAATTTTTGTGCAATACAGGTATAACTTTAATATTGACCCCAAAACTGGATATATGCAAATCCCTCAATGTGATGTATTAGGTTTCTAACTGTTAGGCCCGATCGAAATGTCCCATTTTCTAAAACAGGAAAGGGTTGTTTTTCTCGCATATATATGAAAATTTAACCTTATTTACCAGTTTTAGCTAGGTTGTCCTATTTACAAAAAGATAATTAAAGTTTTTTTTAATATATATATATATATATATATCCATCAGACGTTATGATTTATATACAGCTTGAATAAAAATTTTTATTGTACAGAATTCGATCAAAAGCTACAACTTATATACAACTTGCATATAATTATGTTAGTTGTATATATGTAGTATGTCCTTTGTACACACAACATAAAAAAAAATTATTAAATTAAGAAGCGTGTGGCATGTGTATGGGTGTATATATTTGTCACGACCCAAAATCCACTAAAGGTCGTGATGGCGCCTAACGTCGCCGTCAGGCAAGACAACAATGAGTGTTCAACTTAGTTACTCAATTTAGTATTTTTGAAATCATAATATTCATCAATTAAATAGTAAGAAATTTGATATATAGGGTTACTGATAATGTTTTCACAACTGCATTAAAGGACAGCCCATAAGAACCCCTAAAATTCGGTGTCACAAGTGCAGGAGCATCAACTAGGAAATGAAATAAAATACAACATCTGTCTAAGATTCAATTCAGACAGGAGAATACAAATAACTCTAATGGAGACGCTGTAGGTTTCGGATCGTAACATGAAATACAGCTCACAGTAAGTCCCCGCAATAGTCGCGCCTCTGTGCCCAAAAGATCACCAGACATATATGTACCTGAATAAAAATTTACAGCAAGTGTAGTATGAGTATGCAAATCAACGCATACCCAGTAAGTATCTAACCTAACCCTAGAGAAGTAGTACCGAGGGGTCGACATCGACACTTACTAGTGGTCCAATAAGATAGATACAGTAAGATGTAAGCAGATATAAGGCAGAGTAAGTAAACGAATTAAACAAGTATAAATATATGGTACACTCCTCCTCTCAACAATAAGCTCAACTCTCGGTAAACAATCACCTCCTCCACCAGAGAGAGAGAGAGAGAGAGTGTGTGTGTGTATGTTGTGTGTATATATATATATATATATATATAATTGACCTCACCAGATGGGTCGTCATAATTCAAATGAGGAAAACTCCCAGATACACTAACGTTTTTACAAATAATACGCACGATTCCATAGAAGGATTTTTATAGAAATGCCGAGGCGTATGGCCCGATCCCATCATAATCTGGTATTTAACCATAGATACTTCTATTATATATTTCCGAGGCGAACGACCCACTCCTATAAGAGTGTGGTACCTAATCCTTCCGAGGAAAACGACCCGGTCCCATAAGTTGTGCGCACTGCCGAGGGTCGAATGGCACGAACTATAGATGTATCTATCCTGCCGAGGCGAACGACCCGCTCCCATTAGAATAAGAAAGCTTTGACAGTCCTTGACCCACCCACGAAGGGACGGGTGAGTTTTAGGAAAGCTTTGGGGAAAGCCCTTCGATGAAAGCGCGTAACACGGAGGAAATTCATAAGAGGAGTACAATTATTCCGTGGAAAATCATAAATTTCCTCCGATCTCTACAATAACGAGTCTACCTCTCTACACAAGTCTAGTATCAAATTTTTACATGTAAAAAAGGAATCTAATAGGCAAGAGACAACTCAAATAGTATAGTTATAGCATAGCGTGAACTTGAGTCTACCCGGACAACAACATGAATATAGCTATGTACGGACTCTCGTCACCTAGTGTGTACGTAGTCCCCGCGACAAGTAGAAAATATTAATTACAACACATAGAGGTAGTTTCCCTCTCACAGAGTTAGACAGGAGACTTACTAGTCAAACACCTCAAACTGGTAGTCGTCGCTCCAAAACTAGTCAAACAATGTGCAAACCAATAAAAATATACTCTAACACTCATAACAAATCGATTTAAACAATTTCCCAACACCGCTCGAAAAGTCGATAAAGCAACCCTTGATCCCACATGCCTGATTCCGAAAATTTTCGAAGACAAACATTACCCATAACGTTACTAATTCAAAATATAATTTATTCCCAATTCCATGCCCAAATTAGAGGTAAAAATCCAAAACAAAAATAGGTTTTTCTTCAAAATCTCAAATTTTACTAATTTTCATGTTTAAATCCATACATATACCATGTATTTAACTTGAAATAGGTGGGAATCACTTACCTTGTGATTGACGCTGGAAATGGTGCTCCTAAGTCGCTCCAAGATCGGCTCCCATGGAGGAAATTAAATGAAAATGGCCAAATTCCCATTTTAAAACTTCACTAACCAGGTCCGCCCTTCTTCGCAATCGTGGAAAGACCATCGTGATCGCGAAGGCCAAAAATGCACTACCTCCAACTTCCTCTTCGTGTTCGCGTCATCTTGTCTGCGTTCGCGAAGTCTTGTGATCACTACCCTTCACATTCGCGGTCCACTAGCCGCGTTCGCGAAGGCCAAACTGCTCCAGGCCCCGCTCCCTCTTCCTTCTACGCGTTCGCAACTACTCATTCGCGTTCGCGTAGCTCCCTCAAGCTCTTCTCTGCATTGGCGACCCCTGTGTCGCGTTCGCGATGAGAAATATACCCTAGCTCCACAAATCCTCCTTCGCGGACGGGATTGCCTCCACGCGTTCGCGATGGAGAACACCAGAACCAGCATCAGCAATATCAAATCATGAGGAAATGACCCGAAACATATCCGGGGACCCCCGGGACCCCGTCCAATCACATCAACCAGTTCCTAAATGCATCACGAACTTAGTCGAAGCCTCAAACCACGTCAAACAACATCAAAACCATGAATCGCACCCTAATTCAAGCTTAATGCACTTTAGAACTTCAAACTTCTACATTCAATGCCAAAACTTATCAAATCACGTCCGATTGACCTCAAATTTTGCACACAAGTCACATTCAGCATCACAGACCTACTCCAACTTTCGGAATAAAAATCCGAACCCGATATCAAAAAGTCCACTCCCGATCAAACTTCCCAAAAACCTTCAAATTTCCAACTTTCACCAAATGACCCCGAAATGATCTACGGACCTCCAATTCCACATCCGGATGCGCTCCTAAGACGTGAATAACCATACAGAGCTATTCTCAGGATCGAAATCTCAAACGGACATTGATAACATTGAAATAAACTTCAACCTAAATTCATGAAATTCTTCAAAAATGCCAACCGTCCATAATAGGCACTGAAACGATGTCGGGTCATCCAAAACCTAATTCGGACATACTCCCAAGTCCAAAATCATCATATGAACCTATTGGAACTTTCAAATCCCAATTACGAGGTCGTTTACTTATAATTTAAACCTTAGTCAAGTATTCCAACTTAAAGCTTCCGAAATGAGAATTTTCTTTCCAAATCAACTCCGAACTTTCCTAAATTCAATTCCGACCATGCATAAAAGTCAAAAAACCTGAAGTGAAGCTACTCAATGCCTCGAATTGCGGAATGACGCGTTAGGGCTCAAAACGACTGGTCGGGTCATTACATTCTCTCCCACTTAAACAGGCGTTCTTCCTCGAACATGCTAAGAACTTCTCTGGAGTTGTGTAACATCACTATTTAATACCTCGTGCACCTGCACGTGCTACCACAACCCAATTGAGCACAATTGCTTGAGCCAGTCTAAAGATCCTCCTTTTTATTTAGTCAAATAAGTCTTATAATCAAATTCCAACATCCAATATTCTCTGCCATGCATGTTTCTAATATACGAACACCGTATCAATTACTACACATTGTATCAAACATGATTGTATACCTTTAATGAATTCATACCATGCACTGCACAACTCATTTGCCCAAGGCAATCTCCCCCAAGCACAATAGCTGAATTTTTCCACTGACCCGAAGCCCATCGTATACCTCATAGAAAATATAAACCTTTTTTCAACTCTCGCAATACTGCCACGATGGAAGAGATGTGCATAAACTCATAACCACCCGCCGAATCACAAATTATGGAGTCTCTCCTCCTGACAAGAATCACTACCTCATTCTAAATTGAATAACGATATTTTCTCTTTAATATGCCTTATATAAATCCGATCGCACTAATCATAGGTCCAATAATATCGTCTCACCCGGTACAAGCTGCTCAGGCAATAAGCTATCTCAGACACTACCAAAAGTCTCATATAATGCCATAATGTGCCAATAAGCTACAAACTCAAATGTGATACAAGGGAAAACGAACTCTGGAAAGAACTACTCAACCCACACAACTAATTAAACAACCGAAAAGATGTTATGAACCGTCCTTAGAATATAAGAAACAAAACACACAAGAATATATATAGGAAATTATACTCAACATCACACTGTTACGGCGTGCAACCCGATCCACACATGATAGCGTTGCGTCATGCAACCCGATCCAACCATGACACATGTGGCGTTATGCCACCCGATCCAAACAACATACTCGTGGCGGCGTGCCACCCGATCCTAAAAAAATAATCTATATGGAAATATCGACCGAGCCAAAATGCTCATACCTACAAAATACCCGAATGTCGACCACAAGCATGCCAAGTGTATAATACCTTCTCCAGGGAGAAAACTAGCACCATATGCTACAAAATTCAAACACGACTATGGTTCAATAAATGACCTGCATCTCGATAGCCATCCTGCTCATATAACACCGCAAGCTACATGGGGCCACAACACATGTGCGAATAATCAAGTTGTATCACAACCCACACGGCACAATAAAGTGTGGACGAAAGAAATAACCTCTAAAGCCTGAAGACTCGTCTGTAAGTAACACTATGGTGAAATGAACATATCCGGCCTGATATAGAGCTCACATTCACATTTAGATCCATCCACGAATCTCAAGCCGATTCTTACCGTACCGCACTAGGCTAATAACCTTTCAAGGATCCACAATAACCCTCTTCTAATTACATATAAGAACAACCGTCAAATCTGGAACAAACTTCCACAGTTCACAACCAAATGATTAGGGCGCCTTCCAGGCCTAAACTCTCACATTAGCGATAGTACCATAATCCCCATACTTGGTTTCCCCATACTTGGTTTCGATCTTTAATCAATCAAGTGACTACATGTAACACTTATACAATACTCCCGTGGGAACTCTCACCACCCTTCCGCACCAGGTAATAAAGTCTCACATCCATACCACTGCCCATAAAATGATGTAAAGCGAATCGAGAATCCGCAAATCAGTACACAAAGCCTCTTACACAGGACACGATCTCAGGTGACGCTAAAGACATACCAGCTTACTCTAAATATCTGAATTTTTTCCTGCTCATCCGAGCTCATAACATTCTTTTCTACACCAAACCGCAACCTTGATCCTCAACTTCCACTTCCCATGTCGCTCGCTGCGCCTATCAATCTCTATGCGATAATACATGTATTCACCATAACCCTCGAACTACTAGTGAAATAACCACTTCATTGGCTAGAAACCATTCACTTAGCCCCTTCAGAAGAACCAATGCAACACGCAATTGAATTCTCAAACCGCAGAAAATACAAACCTCAAGTCGTGATCTAAGCCACCATAACTCTTCCGTGATCCATTTACATAACAAAGTCATTTGAATCACATACCTCCCTAATCAAACCAAGTGGTGGTGGCGCTCAAGCCCAAGTGTAAAACCACAAACTGCACGTATAACTTAACATGCTGAAGGAACTGATCATTTCCATTGTCATGCCGATTCAACCATTACTAACTGATCTATCTTCTTTAGTTTACTATGGACTTGCCTTAGAAATAATAATAGCTACATTCAAAATATAACGAACTCAATCTACGCTCATCTTGAGTGACCTTATTTCACGAGACCACTTTGCCTCAAAACCCACGAACTAACTCATAGCCTCCTTGTGCGCACATTCGCATATTCATCGGGTACACTGTTGGCCCAAGAAAGGAAATGATTTTGAAGATTGACAAAGGAACTGCGAGATGAACCATGTCCATCATAGGTGACATAGACCCGTCGAGTTAAAGGCACATGAGATGCACAAGCATGAGATAAATGTATTCTGGTAAAATTGAGATATCTTCTGATAGAAAATATTGCAAAAACGAAATTGGGGAAGGACTCCTTATTCAATAAGAATAGAATCTAAGATAAGGAAGGATTTAGGAGTGAGTTTGACTAGAAATCTTCCACCAAGGAAGAGTTGCATTAGGATTCTAGTTAAATCCTTATCTACTAACTCCGATAAATTGCAGATTGTTCTTATTGTATATAGACGCACAAAAATAGAAATTTATCAAGAATTGAGAGAAAAATTCGTGAAGAAATTTTGTAACTAGTTCGAGCCAAATTGCTAAAAGAACCAGTTCCATCTGTTTTCTTTTGAGTCTAGGTGTTTGTAGTAGGTGATTACATATTGTATCTTTCAGCTTTATCTAGAAGCAATTGTAATAGGTACACACTGTTCAAGTTAGAGTTAATTTGAAGTTTGTCTCAAATAGCTAGAGGCTAGTTTGACGCAAAGGGATTAGAGTTAGTCCTTAAGTTTACAAAAGAGTTTATTTTGTAAATGTTGTTGGCTCAGAGTTGTAGTAAAGTATTTGGAAAAAATCCCACTGAGTAGTAGGTCGTGGTTTTTTTCACCTTTTGAGCCGGGTGTTTTCCACGTAAAAATTTCTGTGTTCTTTACTTTTCTGCATTTATTATTCCGCAACAGTACGAGTTGGAACACATAGAAGAACCAAGTCCTTCTATAATGACAGCACTCAAAAATGGACTCCACATAAATCACCCCCCTCTTGTTTGATATTGACGTATAAAACATCAATTGGTATCAAAGAAGGTTATCCTTGAAGAGGCTAACACCTTAGGAAAAGATAAAGATGAGTGCACCACCTGGGAACTGGGAAGGACAATCAACTGTTAGGCCTCCACTCTTCAATGGCCAGTACTACTCCTGGTGGAAGAATAGGATGAAAGATCACTTAATTGGAGAAGACTATGAACTATGGGACATAGTCACTGACGGTCCTTTAGCCACCACTGAAGAAGTAGATGTGCCAAAGACTAGAGCTGACTGCACTGCTGAGGATTTGAGAAAGTGGGAGAAAAATGTTAAGGCCAAGAAGTGGCTTGTGTGTGGATTTGGTCCAGACGAGTATAGCAGAATTCAAAGTTGTACCACTGCCAAAGAAATTTGGGACACTTTGCAAGTGGCTCATGAAGGAACACCTCAAGTGAAGAGGTCAAGAGGAACTCTACTACATTCTCAATATGAGAATTTCACTATGAAGGAAGGAGATACCATCCAAGAGATGTATACAAGGTTCACTACACTGACCAATGAACTCAAGTCTCTTGGAAGGGTCATTATTGAAGAAAATAAGGTTGAGAAAATTCTGACAAGGGTCTTGCCAGTCTCTAGGGAAAGCAAAATTACAGCCATTCAGGAATCTAAGAACATTGCAACTCTTAAGCTGGATGAGCTGATTGGAAATCTCACTGCCTATGAACTTAGAAGGCAGACTATGAAGATGGATGGTCCCAAGAAGGAAAGGAGTTTGGCATTCAGAATCACTGAAGAAGCTGATCTGGAGGAGGATGAAATGACCATGATCACAAAGGACTTCAAGAAGTACCTAATGAGAGCAAAGGTTCCTTCAAGAAGTGGAAGCTACAACAAACCAAGGGTTCCTGAAAAACAAACCAATGAGGGGTGTTACAAGTGTGTCAAGACTGATCACCACATCAAAAACTGCCCTCAATGGGAAATTGAATGGAAGAAAGAAAAAGCTGAACGAAGGAACAGGAAGAAGGAACAGGTTCAACCCAAGAAAAACAGAACATTAACAAAGGAAATGGTTGCTGCTTGGGGTGAAAGTTTAGATGAGGAGTCAGATAATGAAGATGGAGATGAACAAGCACTTATGGCAATTGGAGAATCCGATTAGGAATCTGAGGTAAGTATAATTCATCTCAAAGATAAGATTAAATTTTTGTCTAAAGAAAGGCTATCTGAGTTACTCCTAGATTTCATTGATGACTCTGAGGATCTAAACAATGAAAAGAAAAAACTGTCTAAGGAGTGTGTGATTTTGAAAGCTAAGTGCAAAAATCTGGAACTTAGGGCTAGAGAAATTGATAGTAAAAATGCTGAGTTAAAGAACCAGGTTCACGAACTTGACACCACTGTCCTAAAGCTAATATCTAAAAATCTAAAACTAAAATTAGGAACATGTAAAAACAAAGGTGATCACACACAACTCACATTAGAAGAAAACCTAGGAAAAATGGAAGACGAGTTGTACAAAAAAGATGAGCAGATAAGAGTCCTTAAGGAGGATCTAAGCAAGGTCAAGCATGAACTAGATAGAACTAGCAAATGGAACAGGTCATCTGATGCTTTGACATGGCTCCAGGAACATCATAGTAGCAATAAAAGAGGATTTGACTTTGGGAATCCACTACCTAAGTGGGATCCTAAAAGCAAGTACCTCACTCTTCCTGAGAACAAGATTTGTACTCACTGTGGTACGACTGGTCACTTTAAAAGTGAATGTAATGCAAAATAAAAGGCCAGTCAAAAGAACAAAAGTTTTGTTCGAGGGAAGAATTAGCTACCAAGTTGGGCTAAAAAGAATTTAATTCATCCTTTTGCTTATAGAAAGGGACCCAAACTAGTTTGGGTTCCTAAGACTAACCCCTGATTTTCTTTTGTAGATTCAAGTGAAAGGTAGTAGCCATATATGGTACATGGAAGTGGCTGCTCAAAACACATGACTGGCAACAAGGACTAGTTCCTTTCACTTGAGGACCTTAAAGGAGGAAATGTCTCCTTTGGAAATGGAAAGAAAGGTGAAATCACTGGGGTTGGTAATGAACTAGATGATGAAGAAATTGGGCTGGTCAGAAACTCAGTCCAAACTAAAGCAACACTGGAGGAAGGAACAGGTGATGGAACAGGTTCATCCATCCCGAGCAACATGACAGGGGGAATAGAACAAAATAATTCCCAAACTTCATTGGAACATGTACCTGAATCTGTTCCACAACAACAAAGCAATGAAGGAACATCAAGGAGTAACTAATTGGTTGTGAAACCATGTTGATATCTTTACAAAAGCACTGAGTAGAGAGCATTTTTAAAGGAACAGGTTACTATTAGGGATGATTAAGATCACCTGATTGAACCAGTTCAGAATGTACATGAAAAAAAGGGAAAAAGAAGAATGAAAACAAAGAAAAAAAATTGGCTAGAAAAGTCTGAAACAGGTATAAATAATCAGATTAACAATTGCTCAGTCTCATACTGTAAAAAGTATACTCTTATGCCATGTTTTGATATGAATCACTGATCAAAAATGAAAATTTTTCTATCTTTGCAAATTGAGGCTTGATCAAGAGGATTCTGAAATGATGAATTTGGTTCATCTGAAAGGCGAGGTATGTGTTCTACACTCTGCACAATTTGAAATACTAATATTTAAATCATGAGCAGAGTCCTACTCAAGCCCAAAATCTTCAAAAGTCTATCCAATTGACTTTGAACCAGTTCCATTTCAACAAGAATCCTCACCAAATTAAAATACCTAGATTCTAGGGGAGCCTTAACCGTCTATTCAAAACTAAAATTTCATTCAAGCCATCCCCTCCCTTAAAGAACCATTCCCAAATTTCTGATGACTATTTCAATTCTGAACAGGTAAATTCTGTACAGGTAAATTCTGTACCACAACCTTCTTCTGAGGTCATTTTTGAGGTCATACTGGTTGAGTCTGTGGTAGATGTTGAAATGCCTGAGACAAGAGAGGAGGTAATATAAAAGAGAAAAAGAAAAGGAGAGTGAGGGAGTACGGAGTAATGAGAAGGGGAAAAGGGAAGGAAGTGGTTGATTCTTCACCCACATCTGAATTTGTTAGAATGGCTATTTGTGGAGTTGATCCAGAAAAGGAGGAAGAAAGTAGCAAGAACGCAAGGGAGAGTGAATTAGGAGAAACCGCTGAAGGGTTAGTAAATTTAGGAAAGGTACAGATGAACCTGGTTCATCTACTTAGGAAACCCTAGCGGATCTGCTGAAAATGTTAGGCGATAATTACAATCCAAAGAAGAAAAGAACTCCTAAAGCTCAAACGTCTGGAACAACAAGAGAAAGTAAGAAAAGAAAAGCTGCTCCTTCTGAGACTTCTAATATTTCTCTTCCAAAAGAAAGAACTACAAGGAGCAAGGTAAAGCAAAGTAAGGACGAGTTGAAGAGAGATTTAGAGGAGAGTAAGAAGAAAAGAGTGGGAAAATGGAAAGAAAAGGTTGTTGAACCTATTGAGGCTGTTGAAGTGGATGAGATGGACCTGGTCCATCAAAGTGAAAAAGTGGCAGAGGTAGAGGTTCAGACCCCTAAGCTCAAGAAAACCAAGACTTCCTCAAAGAAGTCTTCATCAGTTTCTAAGTCTGCTAAACCATCCATCTTGGCTAAATGAACCAGGTCTGCAGTTTTTCCAAGCCTTAATTTCCTAGCCTGCCTAGAACTTTCAGTGACCCAGATTCAGAATTTTTGTTTGTTGCTCATGTTTTAACTATTTTTTTTTTCATTTTGTGGATTGTGGCAGAATCATATTCTCTCTATCAATGAAGTTTGCTTCTTTTTGTTCTTGTTCATTGTCTATATTTTTTGATAGTTTGAATTCTTAGTTGATTATTGATGATTAATCCATGATTGCATATGCAGTTGCCCAAATGGCCATGAGTAAGTGTTAAAAATCTGGGATTCACACAATGTTTTTTGCAACTTTTCGATGATTCCAAAAGGGGGAAGATAGGTTGTGCTCTGAACATGTGATATTTATAACCTAATGAACCTGGTTCTTTGTGATAAATGCTTAATACTCTTATATGTGTCAATGTTGGACTAAGCTGAAACAAGCCTGAAGCACAAAGTTTGTCATCATCAAAAAGGGGGAATTTGTTGGCCCAAGAAAGGAAACAGTTTTGATGTTTGACAAAGGAACTCCGAGATGAACCAGGTCCATCACAGGTGACATAGACTAGCAGAGTTAAAGGCACATGAGATACACATGCATGAGATAAATGTATTCTGGTAAAATTGAGATATCTTCTGATAGAAAACATTGAACGAAATTGGAGAAGGACTCATTATTCAATAAGAATAGAATCTAAGATAAAGAAGGATTTAGGAGTTGAGTTTGACTAGAACTCTTCCACCAAGGAAGAGTTGCATTAGGATTCTAGTTAAATCCTTATCTACTAACTCCTATAAATTACAGATTATTCTTATTGTACATAGACGCACAAAAACAGAAATTTATCAAGAATTAAGAGCAAAATTCATGAAGAAATTTTGCAACCAGTTCGAGCCAAATTGGAGAGTTCGAATCTGGAGCTACTTGAACCAGGTAGAAGAACCAGTTCCATCTGTTGTCTTTTGAGTCTAGTTGTTTGTAGTAGGTGATTACATATTGTATCTTTCAGCTTTATCTAGAATAAATTGTAATAGGTACACACTGTTCAAGTTAGAGTTAACTTGAAGTTTGTCGCAAATAGCTAGAGGCTAGTTTGCCACAAAGGGATTAGAGTTAGTCCTTAGGATTACAAAAGAGTTTATTTTGTAAATGTTGTTGGCTTAGAGTTGTAGTAAAGTGTTTGGAGAAAATCCTACTGAGTAGTAGGTCGTGGTTTTTTCACCTTTTGAGCCGGATGTTTTCCACGTAAAAGTCTCTATGTTCTTTACTTTTCTGCATTTATTAGTCTGCAACAGTACGAGTTGGAACACATAGAAGAACCAGGTCCTTCTATAACGACAGCACTCAAAAATTGGACTCCACACAAATCACCCCCTCTTATGTGGTATTGACGTATAAAACATCATACACCCATTCTGATAATTCCTCTACGAATCCGAAGTTATTTTCTCCCATTTCTCCAATACTACACCGCATACCGATGATAACATAGAACACTCTAAGTACTTTGCACAATCCACTGCAAAAAGCTCGATACTTTAATTTTTAACCTAGTAGGACCATTGTTGAGAGTCACCCACTCTGACTTGTTCCCAGATATAATAAAACTCCAAGGCCCCACTAGCATATGAACACCCTCTCAAAGAAGCAACCGGTTGAATTCCTTCCTTTATACATCACATCCACACGAAGCATAGACTCTTAGTCTTCCCAAAACTTGAACATGAACCAATAAGTCCAAACATAGCACACATTCCTCAAATCCTTTGATCAAATTACCACTGATGTTTTCTTTCCTTAGTCGTAATAACCCACCAATACACCGATAACCAGAAACCACACAAGTAGACAACCACACAATCTAATCATAGATGGTGGGGCTCTCCCACTTAGCTTGAAGCTACAATTACGTAACCCTGGGACCCACCGATATTCTTTCTTCCCCATTGACATCAGCTAAAAGTCCAACAATGCATTCCAAATTCGAAGTCATGTTGCATCCAAATAAAATCCGTGGACCTGGTCACTGTCCACCTTGAATTCCTAAATGGCTCCAAACTTTACTCAAGGCGTGTGGCCATCCTACCACAGAACCCATATGTTACTCTGCCACTCTCGCACTTTGGTAAAACCCTCTCATTTAAGCAACTCCTCGACTTCTGCTTTTCATACTTGACCTTCTATCAATTCAACCACCACAAAACACCTCCCACATGTCCTTCCTCGTCCTTCGCTGCCCAATTGTTGCCTCAAATCCGAATCCATCTATATAACACTTGAGCTAATAAATTTCCACCCACTCCAAGCCTCCTAGAAGATCATCCTCCTCGAGCCATCAACATTAGAAATACCCATTTGATTCTGAAATCGCTGTACTCCACTATCTCTAACAACCTCTTCTCCGGCACCATTTCAAACTACCCTGCCCCAAAGGAAAATTAATGAATACCATAACACCGACGAACCGTAACGTGTTCAACAAGGACGATGACACCATATCTCAATTGAGACTTCCACCACACTTGAAAATACCAAGTCTCATTACTCCATCATCCCAAACCTGAACATTCATAGTCTGATTTCTTTTCCTCCGCTGGAAATAAAATGCTGAACCTCTGAATCATGCACTGAGAAAAAGCTCCTTTTAGGTCATTCAATACCGCGATCCATAAATAAGCACCCTACCATTACACCAACATTGTGCGATAGCAACCCATGGATCATCATAACAATCAGGACCCGACTTCAAAACCATAAGCAACACTAATACTGAGCTGAAGTGATAGAACATCCTTCCGCAGGGCGACAACAATAGCCCAATCAAATACACAGGGAGAAACATCTTGCACCACATCTGCAGTACCATTACAATTCCTCGATTACCAATCAATAACAAGCATTTCACGTCGCATAAGATTGAGTAGGAAGGAAATAAAGGAATAAGCCTCAAAGAAATCAAATCGCACAATGAGGAATCAAGAAGGGAAGTTCTCCTAACAGATCTGTAGCCTCACAAAGATAGGTACAGACGTCTCTGTACCGATCCGCAAGCCTCTACTAGACTTGCTCATGACTCGTGAGACCTAAGTAAACCTAATGCTCTGATACCAAGCTGTCACGATCGAAAATCCACTAAATGTCGTGATGGCGCCTAACATCGCCGTTAGGCAAGCCAACAGTGAGTGTTCAGCGTAGTTACTCATTTTAGTATTTTTGAAATCATAATTTTCATCAATAAAATAGTAAGAAATAGGATTTACAGGGTTACAGATAATGTTTTGACAACTGCACTAAAGGTCAACCCATAAGCACCCCAAAATCCATTGTTACAAGTGCATGAGCATCAACTAAGAAAATAAAATAAAATACAACATCTGTTTGAGATATAATTTGGACAGTAGAATACAAATAACTCTGATGGAGACTCTGCAGGCTGCGAATCCTAATATGAAATGCAGCTCACGGTAAGTCTCCGCAATAGCCGCGCCTCTGCGCCCAAAAGATCACCAAACATATATGTACCTGCACAAAAATGTGCAGCAAGTGTAGTATGAGTACGTAAATCAACGCGTACCCAGTAAGTATCTAGCCTAACCCCAGAGAGTAATGACGAGGGGTCGACATCGATACTTACTAGTGGTAAGGCTGATACAGTAAGAAGTAAGCAGATATGGAGTAGAGTAAATAAACGAATTAAACAAGTATAAATATGTGGTACAATCCTCCTCTCAACAATAAGCTCAACTCTCGGTTAGTAATCACCACCTCCACCGGAGTGTGTGTGTGTGTGTGTGTGTGTGTATATAATGGACCTCACCAGATGGGTCGTCATAATTCAAATGAGGAAAACTCCCAGATACACTGGCCTTTTTACAAATAATACGCACGATTCCATAGAAGGATTTTTACAGAAATGTCGAGGTGTACGGCCCGATCCCATCATAATCTGGTATATAACCATAGATACATCTATTATAAATTATCGAGATGAACGAACTGTTCCCATGAGAATGTGGTACATAATCCTGTCGAGGCGAACGACCCGATTCCATAAGGTGTGTGCACTGTCGAGGGTTGAAAGGCACAAACCATAGATGTATCTATCCTATGAAGGCGAACGTCCCGCTCCCATTAGAATAAGAATGCTTTGACGGTCCTTGACCCCACTCACGTCGGGACGGGTGAGTTTAGGAAAGTTTGGGGAAAGCCCTTTGATGAGAACGCGTAACGCGGGGGTAATTCGTAAGAGGAGTACAATTATTCCGTGGTAAATCATAAAGTTTGTACGATCTCTACCGTAACGAGTCTACCGCTCTACATAAGTCTAGTCTCAAATTTTAACAAGTAATAAAGGAATCTAATAGGCAAAAGACAACTCAAATAGTACAGTTATAGCATGGCGTGAATCTGAGTCTACCCGGATAATAATGTGAATATAGCTACGTACGAATTCTCGTCACCTTGTGCGTACGTAGCCCCCGCAAAATAGCAAAAATCAATTACAATACCTAGGGGTAGTTTCCCTCTCACATAGTTAGACAAGAGACTTACCTCGCTCTGAAGTTCCATAACAGGATCTAATGTCGCTCTAACACCTCAAATCGGTGACCGTCGCTCCCAAACTAGTCAAACAATGTGCAAACCAAAAAAAAATGTACTCTAATATTCATAACAAATCGATTTAAAAATTTCCCAACACCGCTCAAAAAATGATAAAGCAACCCTCGAGCCACGTGCCCGGATTCCGAAAATGTTCGAAGTTTAACATTACCCATAACCTTACTAACTCCAATATATAATTTATTCCCAATTCCGTGCCAAAATTTGTGGTCAAAGACCAAAAATATCAATTTCTAGCTTTTCCTAAAAAATCCCAAATTTTACTAATTTCCATGTTAAATCTATATATATACCATGTATTTAACTTGAGTGACACTCAAAATGATGCTCCAAAATTGCTCCAAGATCGGCTCCTATGGAGGAAATGAAATGAAAATGGCCAAATTTCCGCTTTACAACTTCACTGCCCAGGTCTGCCCTTCTTTGCGGTTGCGGAAAGACCATTGCGATTGCGAAGGCCAAAAATACACTGCCTCCAACTTCTTCTTCACGTTCGTGTCAGCTTGGCCCCTTTCGAGAAGCCTTTTGATAACTACCCTTCACGTTCGTGGTCCGCTAGCCGCATTCGCGAAGGCCAAACTACTCCAGGCCCCTCTCCCTGTTTCTTCTACGCGTTAGCGACTGCCCCTTCGTGTTCGTGTAGGTCCCTCAAGATCTTCTCCTCTTATGCGACCCCGTGTTGCGTTCACAATGAGAAATCTACCCCAGCCCCACAAACCTCCTTCATGAACTCGATTTCCTCCACGCGTTCGTGATGAAGCACACCAGAAGCAGCATCAACAACAACAAATCATGAGGAAATGACCCGAAACACATTTGGGGCCCCCGGGGACCCCGTCTAATCACACCAACTAGTTCCTAAATGCATCACAAACTGCTGAAGCCTCAAACCATGTCAAACAACATCAAAACCATGAATCGCACCCCAATTCAAGCTTAATGCATTTAGAACTTCAAACTTCTACATTCGATACTGAAACCTATCAAATCACGTCCAAATGACCTCAAAATTTGCACACAAATGACATACGACATTACAGACCTACTCCAACTTTTGGAATCAAATTCCAAAATTTGATATCAAAAAGTCTACTCCCGGTCAAACTTCCCAAAAATCTTCAAATTTCCAACTTTTGTCAAATGACCCAAAATGATCGACGGACCTCCAAATCCACATCTGGACGCACTCCTAAGGCTTGAATCACCATGCGAAGCTATTCCTCGGCTCGAAATCCCAAACGGACATCGATAACATTGAAATATACTTCAACCAAAATTCTTCCAAAATGCCAACAATCCACAATTAGCGTCGAAACACTCATGGGTCATCCAAAACTCGATCCGGACATACGCCCAAGTCCAAAATAATTTGGAACTTTCAAGTCCCAATTCCGAGGTCGTTTACTCAAAATTTAAACCTTAGTCAATTCTTCCATCTTAAAGCTTCCGAAATGAGAATTTTCTTTCCAAATTAACTCCGAACTTCACCAAATTCAATTCCGACAACACGTATAAGTCATAATACCTGAAGTGAAGCTACTCAAGGCCTCAAACCACCGAATGACGCGCTAGGGATTAAAATGACCGGTGGGATCGTTAAAATATTTGTGTATGTTTTGGACTTTAAGAGTTTGTTTTTCCATATTTGTTAGGACTAGTATTCCATATTTGCTAACCAATAGAAGAAGACAAGCATTTTTCTTCCAAACCTGGCCACTGTGTGCTTGCATGTTTTGGCATGGTATCCGAGCCAAGGTCGATTCAAACCATAAGGAACTCGGAGTGACATACCAACGATATGGGACAATGGTAGAGATGCAGTCGCTACCAACGGGAGCAGTGGTGGTGACAAAACAATCAAATGAAAGACCATCTCTCTGTATGATATAATATCTAATGACAATCTTGGGATTTTGATAACACAAGTGGCTCTGAAGGAAATAAATTATGATTAATGGGTAAGGTCCATGAGGACCGCCTTGAGAGCGAGGAAGAAATTCAGAACTTTGGGAAGAACTTGCTAATTATTACCAAATATCGACTCTCACATGTGGTAAGTGCAAATGCGATCTTGGTGCAATATTGGAAAAGAAAATGGAAAAGGAGAAGGTGGACCTGTTTCTTTTGGGGTTTGATGAAATAATGTATGGAACAATGAGGTCGAACTTACTCTCTCAATATCCGTTACCAACTTTGGATCGAGTTTACTCGAAGTTGGTACAACACAAACGTGTGAAGATGATGGATTGAGGGATAGATAAACGTGGAGACGTTATGGACTTTTTTGTACAAAGGACATCCATCTATAGAGGTCGATATGAAGTGAAGAACATAAATATGTGCTCATATTGCAATCAAACTTGACATGATTTACAAAGTTGCTTCCAGCTTGTTGGATATCCAGAATGGTGGGGAGACAAACCTCGTGGTGATGGTAAATCAAGTGGGCGTGATAGAGGTAAAAAAAAACATTACAGGGGTGGAATGAATGGAGGCCAAGACGCAGCAATGCCTATCGCGCAAATGTTGCATAAGACACAGGAAGAGGCATCTCTATAACTGTGACGGGGACAGAAAAGGTCGGGCCTCCATAGTTGAGCAATGAGTAGTGGCACACATTGATTGCTATATTAAATAACCAACAGATAAGTTCGAATGAGAAGATGACTGGTAAGAAAAATTATGTATCTTGGATCACCAATACAGGAGCGACGAATCATATGACATGATGTTTAAATTTATTGCATAATGTGCAAAAAATTGTGTGATGTCCTGTGGGTTTGCCTGATGGGAGTTATGTTGTAGCGACCAATGAGGGTTCAACAAAACTTGAAGATGCTGATTGGAGCGGGCGAGCGGAAAGATGTACTCTACAATTTCTAGAACAAACAAAAGTTATGTGCTTTAAAGGTTGGTAGTGTACGCTAGCTAGATCTTTGACACATGCATTTGGGTCATCCCTCTCTACAAGTGACCAAATTAATTCCTATTGTGGATTTTAGAAAAAAAATGATGTTTTTAATAAAATTCGCAATATATGTCATCGGGCTAAACAAACAAGAGACAAGTTTTCCTTGAGTAATTGTAACAAGCTGGTCGGCCGTTTTGAGTACTTTAGCCCATTTCTCATATTTGATGCTTTACTTATGTGTATTTGAGGTTTTATGACTAGACGGGGTATTTGGTTTGGTTTTCGGGGATATTTCGGAGTGAATTGGGATACTTAGTCCCAAGGTTGGAAGCTTAAGTTAAAAGAGTTGATCGGAATTTAGCTTTTGTGTATGTAGACGACTCCGAAATGGAGTTTTGATGGTTTCAATAGATGTGTGTGGTGATTTTAGACTTAGGCGTATGTCTAGATTTGAATTTGGACGTTTGTAGGTTGGTTTGGTGCTTTGATACAAAAGTTAGAATGTTGAAGATTTTGAAGGTTGATAGGTTGGACCGAGAGTTAACTTTGATGATATCGGGCTCGGATTTTTGTTCAGGAAGTAGGAATAGGTCTGTTGTGTTAGTTGGGACTTGCATGCAAAATTTTAGGTCATTCGGAGTCGATTTGATATGATTCGACATGAGTTTTGGGAAATTGAAAGTTCTTTAGTTCATTAGGCTTAACTTGGGGTGCGATTCATTGTTTCAGTGTTGTCTTATGTGAATTGAAGCCTCAAGTAGTGGGGAGCGATGCGACCACACCAAATCAGTCATTCCATAAAGTGACACTTTTCGTCGGTACATTTTCACGACCCGAAAACCACTAGCCGTGATGGCACCTAACTCAACCCGCTAGGTAAACCAACTAACAGTCAATAAAATCCAAATGAAATTTATAGGAAACGGTGAAGAATTTTTCTGAACATTTACATATTAACCCAAGTACTAGTAGTACGAATCATGAGCTTCTACAAATATAAAATTTATAAAGCTGGTACAAATAAATACAAGATCTGTTTGAAAGTTACATAAACAGATTAGCAAAATCTAAAGCTACCAAGGACAAGTGGCAGATATATTCTGGAATGCACAAACATCGTCAGAGTCAGCTCCCGACATCACCAGCAACTCCACTCCAAATTCTGCACGCAAGGTGCAGAAGTGTAGTATGAGTACAACCGACCACATGTACCCAGTAAGTATCTTGTCAACCTCGTCGAAGTAGTGACGAGTCTTTTTTGTGAAAAGATAAACACTGCTAAAACCGGCACCGTAAACTAGCAATAGAACTATACTACGATATAACAGAAAACAATACACGAAACAAATGTGCAAAGCAATAAATGAGTACTAGAAGAGATCTCAATTTAACATTTTCCAATATCTCGACCAATCTTTTCCTTAGAACAAAAAGAAATAACCATGATAGTCACTCCTAACTTTCATAGCGTAAGGAATGTACTCAGATATCAAATCAATTGCACGGCAAGACCCTTCGTGCATTTATCTCATCCACACCAAATATGCGTATAACAGTACCAACCAGATGGCAAAAATGCCGATAACAGTAATGACAAAGTAGGAAATACACAAGTAGCAATAATGAACAAAGATATACATAATGGAAATGGTAATAGACTAGACGGAAAGCATAGGAGTAATGACAACAATTAGGAAACAGGAATATAAACTTCAAATAACTAGCATGGTGGAAGCCTAAATATGGACATAACAAATAAGAGGGGAACACATGATCTTTATAAGTTATCAAGTAGAGGCATGAATGACTAATATGGTAGAAGGCTTGTACTAAAGTGCAACAAAATAGATATGACAAAGATGTAATTATGACAACAGGAAGTATGCATGGTATTTGTAAGTTTAGCAAGTATAAGGTATGAGCAACACAATAACAATTAAGATAGAGGACAAGGAAATGGAATTAATGACAAGTCACATAAGAACCATAAATCGACAATAAAAACTCAATGTAAAAGCATGAAGTATAAACAAGGAAATAATATCACAAATATAATGCATGTCCCTCGTCCTCGCCTGCATGGAAACACCCATCGTGCCATGAACTCATGATAATTTAAAAGCATGATAATATAAATGAAATGGAACGGCATCACCCTTCGTGCTTTACACTCACATAACATGAAACGACATCACCGTTCGTGCTTGTACTCGCAAATGATATGGCACGGCATCACCCTTCGTGCTTTTACTCTCAATTGATATGGCACTGCATCACCCTTCGTGCTTTTACTCTCAAATGATATGGCACGGCATCACTCTTCGTGCTTTACATTCACATAACATGGCACGACATCACCCTTCATGCTTTACACTCTCATAACATGGCACGACATCACCCTTCGTGCTTTACACTCTTCCTTACCAAGAATATGTATTTCAAAGGCAAACAAGGTAGGAAGCATAAATAACATCAAAGAGAGTATTTAAACGAATATTCCAAATGAATCTCAATCACAACTTTCAAGCCGACAATAGTTCAATGAGCCCTCAGGAACCTTATTATTCAAGTATTTCAACAAATCTCATGTATGATCTACAACACGAGTATATAATCTTGTACCTCAAGAATATCGGTCGTAGGAATGTATTAATGATTAAGCATAGTGATGACCGAATTAGACACATCAATATTTTCTCAGAATTCTATCAAATTTTAATCAATTTATAATAAACTAAATCTTGGTTTCTAAAATTTAATTCTATATTCTTACTATCTATGAGTCAAGTAAGACATGAAGCGAGATGGTCACGTAATTCTACAAGGCACAATTCATAGTAATCTATCCCCGAGCATGATTAACCCTGGTACATGCATATATTCCCATCACCTCATATATGTATCACCCCGCATGTAGCAAATAATGTCAAATAGTGGAAAAAATTCCCTCAACAAAGTTAGGCAAGACACTTACCTCAAACAAGCCAAATCGATACACTAGAAACGTCATCCCATTCAATTCTTCCTATGAATGGCTCGAAACTACCCAAAAAGTAACTCAAAATCATCTAATAATTCCATAGTAAGCAAACACAATCGATAAAGATTGAAATTTTACACATTTGCTCAAAGTCAACCAAAAAGTCAAACATGGGCCCGCACCTCGAAACCCTACAAAACTTACAAAATCCAACAACCTATTCAATTACGAGTCCAACCATACTAATTTCACTTAAATCCAACTCCGACTTGATGTTCAAAACTCACAATTTAGGAAAGTTTAGACAAAACCTTCTAACTTTCTCTTTAAAATTCATAATCCAAATGCGAAAATCGAAGATAGAATCATGAAATATAATCAAAATCAAGTAGAGGACACTTACCCCAATCCTTGTGGTTAAAATCTCCCCAATCAGAGAATAGGGCTCAAAATATGAAGGAATGAGCTAAAATTACGAAACCCTCACTCTTAACCCAACTGCAGATGTCGCATTTGCGACCAAAAGTTCGCAATTGCGGATAGTTCGCAATTTCTACCACATGTTCGCAATTTCGATCAGATGTTCGCAAATGCAGAGTTTGCGATTGCAACAAAAATTTTGCAATTGCGAAGTATCAGCACCAGCAAACCCAAACTTCACTGAAATGATCAAACCACCCCGAAACTCATCCAGAACCTCCCGGACACAAACTATATATGCATTTCAATCATAAAACATGTTAAGGATCTGCTCGTGCCCTCAAAACATCCAAAAGAGGTCGTCTTGACCCACTATTGACTATGGTCAAACTCCAAATTACTTAACTAAACTTGTCTCTCAACCAATGATCCAAAATACACCTGAGCCCCTCGGGAACCCGTTAAATCATACCAACAAGTCCCAAAATATAATACGGACCTACTCGAGGTGTCAAATATCACATAGAAACATCAGAACGACGAATCATGCCTCAAATCAAAATGGATGAACTTAGAACTTTCAACTTCCACAACTCGCGTCAAAACATATCAAATCAAGCTGGAATGAACTCAAATTTTGCATACAAGTCCCAAATGAAATATAGAAGCTATTCTAGTTCCCGGAACTATAATCCGAATCTGATATCCTCAAAATCAACTTCTAGTCAAACTTATGAACTTTCCAAACCTTCAAATTTCTAACTTTCGTTAATTAGTTCCAAATCCTTCAAGAAACATCCAAATGAAAATCCAAGCATACGCCCAAATCCAAAATCACCATCGGGACCTAACAAAATTATCAAAACTCCAATCTGAGGTTAAATGCTAAAAAGTCAAACTTGGTAAGCTCTTCCAACTTAAAGCTTAAATCTCGAAGTTCATTCTTCCAAATGGATTCCGAATGACTTGAAAACCAGAGCTGACGATTCACAAAAGTCATATAATAAATATGCGGGAATACACGTACCCTCAAACTACCGAGTGTCGCGCCCCCTCTTTTTCCTCTCCTTTTGGATCGGTCAGGATTCTGGTGATGAAATAATCTTCACATTGCACAGTGATGTGCAGTGCTTTGTTGTGACCTAGCCCTTCAGGTGGCAGCTCGTCCTCATGGAAAGTGATCTTGTGGCTTTCTAGCACTTGGCCTACCATATTGGCCATTTCCCCGCTAGTGATGTTGTTCGGCACATAGGCTTCGTTCAACACCTTCAATAAAGCATTCATGTGCGTCTCGGAATTCTGCAGCAAAGATAGGATGGATATTTGTGTTGGCGTCTTGTTCAGCTGGTCGATGACCAAATACTCCTTAGCATGTACTTTCCTCCAAAGGTCATATGGGCCTGTCTCAATAAGGGAGGCCGGTTGGAAGCTTGCTTGCTTGATTCGGCCAGATGTCCAGGGGTATAGACTCTTCCCGTTCTTGTCATACCCTGCGCTGCGATAGCTTCTTCAGTCTTGATCTTTCCTTTCCTTCTCACCTCAGTTGTATATTCCCATGGTATAGCATTTTTATAGAAAGGTGGCGTGGTCGATATCGCCACCGTGATTGGCGCAACTAACCTCACTTCGAATGGAACATGTGCCTGGGTGGTGAGGTGGAAAACTCAAATGGTGCAAGTGCATTTGCCGGAGACACAAACTCATCTTCTCGGGTGGCGCCGTTTCATACTCGAGAGGTACGGACATATCTACCTCAATATCCACAGACGGCTGAATCTGGACTATGATTGGGTTGAGAGTAACCGCTGGCTTCTTTGGGTCATCGCCTTCCACGATCAACCCGATTGACCCCTAGGGGACCCAGTCGTCTTCTATTTCAATCAAGTGGATGCCTCCACCCTTATGGTCCGGAAGAGGATTGTTGCGGACATTTGGAGTGGATTCCTTTGCCACGATGACCTTGTTGTCAAAAGGACTGTATCTTGTCCTTCAAAGAGCGGCATTCGTCGATGGTGTGTCCCTTTATGCCGGAGTGGTATGCACAGGACTTGTTTGGGTTGACCCATTGAGAAAGATTCTCAAGGATTGCAGCAGGGATGGTGGTGACATAACCAGCAACTTTGAGCTTCTCATACAGCTGGTCGATGGGTTCAGCGATGGCGGTATACTGTTTTGGAGGTCTGCGATCAAATTAGGAAAGGTATAGCATTTGTACAGAAAGGTGGTGTGGTCGATATTTCCACCGTGATTGGCGTAGCAACCCTCACTTCGAATGGAACATGTGCCTGGGGTGGCAAGACTGCAACCTCAAAAGGTGCGGGTGCATTTTCCGGAGACACGAACTCAACTTTAATTGATACTGGTGTCTTTGCAGGTGACTCTGCTTCATACTCAAGAGGCATGGACATATTTACCTCAGCATCCTCAGACGGTTGAATCTGGACTATGATCAGGTTGAGAGTGGCTGCAGGTTTCTTTGGATCATCGCCTTCTGCGATCAACCCGATTAATCCCTCGGGGTCCTAATCATTTTCGATTTCAATCATATGGATACCTCCACCCTTATGGTCTGGCAAAGGATTGTTGCGGACGTTCGGAGCGGGATCTTTTGCAACAATGATCTTGTTACCAATCAGGGATTGTATCTTGTCTTTCAAAATTTCATCGATGGTGTGCGCCTTCATGCCGGAGTGGTATGCACAAGACTTGTTTGGGTTAACCCACTGAGAAGGGTTCTCAGGGGTGACAGCAGGGATGGTGGTGACGTAACCAACATCTTTGAGTTTCTCATACAGCTGGTCGATGGGTTCAGTGATGGCGGTATACTGTTTTGGAGGTCTGTGATCAAAATTAGGATGAGATCTAGGGAAGTTTTAACGAGTCAGGGGTGATTGGTAATGATATGGTTGGGAATTGTAAGTGTGGTAGACAGGAGCGGGTTGTGAGTATCTGGGTGAAGGTTGGTATGTGAGTGGAGGTGTTGGGTAAGTTTTGTATTAGAGTGGGGATTTAGCTATTTATGCAACCATTACGGCTCCCACGTCTCTCCTATTGGACACACCACCGGACTGCAAAGCCTTGTTTGTAGCTTGAAAGGCTTCAAAATTTGTGACCATACCGCTCTTGATACCTTCTTCAATCCGTTCACCTAATTTGATAATGTCGGAGAACTTGTGGTTCTCAATCATCATCAACCGTTCATAGTACTGCGGGTCCTAGGCCCGGACAAAGAACTTGTTCATTTGTTCCTCTTCTAAGGCGGGCCTGACCTTGGCAGCTTCGGACCTCCAGCGAGTAGAGTACTCGCGAAATGTCTCCGTGGGCTTATTCTTTAAATTCTGAATATAGAACACTTCTGGTGTGTTCTCTGTGTTGAACCTGAATCTGTCCATAACGTCAGATGCCATGCTCACCCAATTCGACCATTTATTGGGATCTTGGCTGATGTACCAAGACAACGCATCTCCTTTCAAGCTCCTCATGAATAGCTTCATGTGGATCCTTTTGTCCTTACCTACTCCAACCAGCTTGTCATAATAAGTTCTCAGAAGAACCCTTGGATCACCTGTATCATCAAACATTTCAAAATTAGGAGGTTTGTATCCCTCGGGCAGTTCGACATCGGGCTGTATGCAGAGGTCTTCATAGTTCAACCCTTCGACTCCCTCGATTCCCTCGACGCCTTGAACCTGGCTGGCCAGCTTCCTAAGTTCCTCGGCCAAGTTCTTGATAAGCAGGCCCTTTTCATCAGACTCAAGTGTGTATGTGATAGGGGACTGGAGTGTGGCATGGTCTCCACGTGGATGGGATTGTTATGGTGGCCTGACCCATGAGTGTGGAAATGGTAATTTGTGGAGTTCTGAGGTTTTGGGATAAGCAGTGGAGTGTTATTTGGAGTATGGAAGGCATTGCATTGTGCTGGAAGAGTTTGGTTCTTTAGTGGGGTGGTGTGATGATGAGCTGCGGGGTGATTTTGCTGCTTTGGGATGTTTTGAGGAGGTGTAGGATTCTGGATGTTGACGTCTGGGACGTTAAGGGAGAATGGCAGGTTTTCCAGATTCCTAACTTGATCAAGCTCTTCTTGAAACTTTGACAACTTCCGTTCCAGTGGCGACACAGTTTCATTCTGAATCTGAATACCCTGGCCATCAGTGGCCTCTACCCGTTCAACCACATTCTCATTTCTGCTGTTGCCTGAATCTTCCATTTTGTTTTTTCCTTTGGGAGGACTAAGAAGAGAATAGGGTGGAGGGCCTCTGGATCTTGCAAGATAGGATGATGATGCCAGAGTGCACGAACTAACCTTTGGGGAGGGGAATAAGTAAATAAAAAGAGGAAAATAAAAACAAAAGGTAGCCAAGTCAGTGAGGATTATGAAAAGTATTGCGGTATTTAAACACATAGTGCGGGAATGTAAAACGCTTCCTAATTTGGGGACCTCTTTTGTGCCCGAGGTAGGCCAGGAGACAAATTTATTTGGAGACCTTAAGATGCTAAATGCCTCATTTTATTGATAAGAAAATAGACAAATCCCAAAATGAAACTAAATAAACAGGAAGTAAAGGTCACTAATGGCCATTGGCCTTATTACATTGATAAAGTAAAAGAAAGACATTCCTATCTACTTGGTCCCAGAAGGACCTTCCCCAGACTCAGCATTCTTGCTTACCTCGTACAGTTTCCCCTAACTCGCGAAGTCCCAGCAACGGGTATGCTCTAGCTAGATGTCCTCTTTCGGTCCCTCCAGCCTTTTGATAGCCTTCAACCCTTTTTGAGAAATTTTTCCTCCAGCTCCACTATGCCTCGCTCCAAATACCCTAACCTTTTGTTGGTGCTGATAGCCATATCTTTCCATTCCTCGATCAGTTTCTTGCTAGACTCATGTATTTCGCGGTGCTCATCCTCACACTCACGGATCCTCTTGCAGCTGGTTGTATTTGACTTGTGCCTTGGCCTTTGCATCTATAACCCTGTGGCCCTAAACGAACCCTGGCTCGCTCATACCACCCAAATTTTCTGCCAACCAACCAGGAAAGAAAGGGGTACAACCGACATGATATCTGTCTAGCTCGATGGTGTCCTTCTCCATTAAAATCTTGCAGTGTCACATGCGCTGGGCTTGGCACTTGTGAGGACTATTGTCATTTTGGAAGTCAGCTCAAAGATGGCTCATCTTGTCGACCCTGGGTATGACTTTCTTCCTACTCGCTTGCCTCATAACTCGAAGAGGGACGCAAGAGTATGTTCCTCTTAGACCAATTAGTATTAGGAACGGTGCGCCTCTGGAACGGGCGATGAACTCCTCTGTCGGAAACTACTTGAACAACCACTGAACCTGTTCTTCAGTCAAATTATCAAAGAGCTCGACCCATCCTTTGGAATTCTCAGGCTGAGCAAACATGTCGGGGATGTAATTCATTCGCTTTGGATGATGGAAAGCGATGTGGTCATCCCAAACTCTTCGATGAATTTCTTGTTGGTATTCGCCCTTTTGGAGATGTTCCATGAGCCAAAGCTGAAGTAGTATATTGCATCCTTCGAAGTGTCTTGCCCCTCGTTGACACTTTTCCAAGGCTCGATATATGTCTGCAATGATCATGGGCACAATGCTGAAGTTTTTCCCACCAATTCCTTCCATTAGTATCTTGGTTACCATGTCCAGTCTAGTGTGGAGTCTCTCCTTCTTCATTGGAAACACAATCTGACCCAAGAAGCAAAACATGAATACGAATACTCTACGATGGATGTATCCCATGGATGTGATGGCAAACTCATTGTGGTAGGTACGGTATGATATGTTGTGGCCGTTCCTTTCGTACAAATAGTCAAAAGGGATGTATGACTCTTTTAAGCATACCAGTTCTGCATTCTTCCTCAGCTCCATTATTTTGAGGAAACCTTTGCCTGTGCGGTTCTCAGGCATTAGCAACCCCGGGGTTTCCCATACTAGGCCAACCAATCCTCCTATTTCCTCCAGCAAAGGTGTCATTTCAATGTCCCCAAAGCGGAACACGGACCTTTCACAATCCCAAAATAGGGTAGCAGCCTCTATTATCATGTTGTTAAGCTGGATTTCTAGGAGAGATGGTAGATTGTCCAAGTGTTTTCTGATGAGAGTTTTTTCACTAGAATGCAGATCTTCCCACCAACTTAGCAATCTTGGATGGATATTGGAGACCATGCCGAATCTGGGGACTTCGTCCCTCATATTTTTGCAAGGAAAATAGGATTATACCCTGACCCCCACCAGACTCGACTATTTAACATCAACAATTAGCATAAAGCATTTAGTTCTCCAAATAAATGCGTAGAACATGATGATGTCCGTTTGGGTTTAGGGAAACCCAGTGGACTTTTGGATAAGGCAATCTTAAAAGCTATCGTGCGGACCACACTTTAGCCTGGCTAGGTTTGATCATGTTGCATGAAACAAAATAAAGGAGTAAGGTTTCTATAGGGTTTTAGACTGGTACCCTCGAGCAAACAACTCAAGGGGGAAAGGCACGGAACCGTCGACTGCACCATTGATCGACTAGTTTTACCGCAAATAAGACTTTCCGAATTTAGGGGATAATAATATAGGAAGATCGCAACCACTCATCAAGCGTTGCTATATTATTTTGTTTGGCACGAGTGGAGTATGAATGTTGAGCATGATTATGCAATAATAAATAAGCATTAAAAACACGTTGTCATGTTTTTTCACGTTAGGAAAGCGGTAAATACAACAATTATGATTTAAAGCGGTTACAAAGGAAAACAAAGAAACATGTCAGTTTTGCCTTTTGGAAGGAATAAATATTCAAAAGAGATAAACAATTAATTGCACATAGAGGGGGAAAAGGAAAGGGTGCAAAATATCAAACAAAGCATACTCGGGAAAATTCACAAAGCGGTTTATAATGGTAAAAGTCTATAATCCCCAGCAGAGTCGCCATGCTGTCGCGCCCCCCTTTTTCTTCTCCTTTCGGATTGGTCAGGGTTTTTGACATTTTTGGATAACTTCTTTAAGGAAGAGTAAAGAGAGGAGAGTCGCCACCTAATGGGTTTGAGGTGTGTTAGGGCACCTAAGGGGGTTTATCTATAACTAGGTTGTTAACCAGCGACAGAGTAAGGGCTTGAAATTATCCTAAGGGGAAGGTGTTAGGCACCCCTCAGGATCCACAAATGTGGTTCCTGGCCAAACAGCTTTTGTGAATTTTGTACGGCTTAGCAAACAAACAAATAAAGGCTTAAATAAGAGGTGATTTAAGTCTTAAGCATGCAGATATTTGAAAATAGTAAAGAAGGTTAGATTTTGAAAGGATTACAATCTAAGAATATAAAGGGTATCCTAGGTTTATAATAATATGGATCACATCAATGCAACACCTGGTATGACACTCATCGAAGAGGGGCTACACGTGGTATTAGCGCACCGGTCATCATATCCATATTCTACTCTTTCCCACCCCGTGAAGGTAATTAAAGCGCGTGTTGGTCATGAACTCTATTGCATGTTGTTACCCGTCCCTTCCTATTAGTCCCGGAGGAAATTAGGACTCATATCCTAAAGGGAGGTGCTAAGCAGACCCTCAGGTTTTAAAGTAAAAATTCTAGGGCAACAGATAACAAAACAGGTAGGACTGCACATAAGGGAAGAACATGGAAAGCAATTAAGGGGCTCAAGTATACCTCCACATATATTGCACATAAACAACATGCCTCATACACAAATTTGGGTCCAGTTTCAGTTCCTAAGCATGATATCTAAATGACAGTAGCAGGATCAGATTTGTCATAACTCAGAGAGGGAGTCCTAGTCAGGCTTGCCTACTGATTTTAGCATGTTGGTAGTTAAACATGATCACAAAGACAGATCTAGTTTTATTCCTTGTAACTGATTTTCTAAGGCTTGCCTAGGTGTAAAATAACATGCAGCAGTTGTACATCTTTGTTAAAAGGGTTTCAGATTACCAATCCTAATAGCATGTGATTCTAAGTGTTTACCAAAGACCGATTTCCAGCTTATTAGAACAGGGACTGTTTTAGACATGTATATTTAAACTAGGTGTGATTTGAGTAAGTATGACCCTAAGGCATGATTTCTAATGAAGCATGATAACTTAAACATGATTTTTCTAAATGAATTCAAGATCACAACATTATGCACAACTTCAGGAATAGCACAAGTGACAGATTTTAATCGTTGTTTACCTAGAACATGATCTCTATGTGTATAGTATGATTGCATATTTGTTAATGCATTTGTTCTAAGGCATGATCTAGACTACATTTTTCAGAATGCATGGACATAATCAAATGGTAACAGTTTTTGTTGTTATTATTGATCCTATGAACATGATTTCTAAGTGAAGGCAAGGAGTGATGACCTGCTGAAAGAAAAGCAGATGTACGAACCTAAGTGACGTGGTATCTAAATGCATGGCATACTTGATTCCTAGACATGGTTACTAGTGCGCATATAAATAAACCTAGAAAAACATGATATCTACCCATACTTACACTATAGCATGCATATCCCCACCCATTTCCACTATCCAACCCAAGAATCATTTTTACAAATTATTACAAACCTCTGAATATGAATTACTTAATTAAAAGGAAAAGAAGAAGTTAACTATATGGAGCCTTCCATAGTAGGCCCAAGTTTCTAGATCCTCAAATGCCATTGGTTCACAACCCTTCACATGATCCAGGTGTGTCAAAGTTCCCTAAGGATCTCAAGGGATCCCGGGCAGTGCTCACACCTAGATTTCATAGCCAAGATGGAGTAAGTGCAGTGTGGAATGACCAGCCTTTGTGTGTCAAAGTTCAGAGGGAGCTCAAGGGTCCTAAGGTGATGCTCACACAAAGGGGGCAGAACTTAATGATCTAAGAGTAGAGTGAGAGTACTTGACATAGTTTTGAAAAGGTTAAGTAAGAAAACAGTTTTGAAAAGGGTAAGTAAGAAAACAGTTTTGAAGAGGGAAACTTGATTGAAATAGTTTTATAACAAAGAAGTTTAACCACTAAAAGGGCAGGAACACCAACAAGTTCAACATCACACAAAGGACCAGGAATAGTCCAACAATCACAAGCAGGGGTAATGGAATTTGAGGGACAAATACAGAGCATGTGAGGGCAAACATGTAGCAGGCAGTACACAATCAGAAGTTCCTAAGGATTCAGGGGATTGGGGGATACAGTAGGGTATAGGATTATACTAACATAACAGGACCAAATAGTTCAAGACAGTAGGATTTACCCTAATCAAACTAATGTACCAAACATAGGCATGAAGATTCACATAGAACATGTATCAAGTACATAAAGACATGTTGGTTATGACAAATAGAGTATAACTTATCATGTGAATGGAGTTCAGGATCCTAGTTACATGTTGAACAACAAAATAATAAGTAAAAGCAAATTAGAAACACAATGAATTGCAACAGTAGTAGAAACATGTTGGTTTGAGAACTGAAATATGAATTAGAACATACCAGTGAAGTGAAGAAAGCAGTAACACAATAAAACAAGTAGGAGATGTACAATAGTTAGCCTTGGCTTGCAGCCGGCTAACTTAGAATAGTAGTAACTAGCACAGAAAAGAGAGAGAGCAGAGAGTTTAAGTTTTGAGAGAGAGAGTTGAACAGATTAGTTCGTGTATGCTAAGGAGAGAGTAGAGGTATTTATAGTTTAAAACAGGCAGAAGAATAAGGTAAAATAATAGTTTCAGCAGTAATTATGGGAGTAAACAATCAATTAGAATCAGATTGGTAAAAGGACTTCCTTTAATTAAGGAGTCATACTTAGACGGTAAATAGCAGGTTTAAAAATAAGGAAAGGAATCTTGAAAGCTGATTATAACACATAAGGAAAGCAGCCTAGGTATAGTATAGGTATATCATACGTAAGTAAGGCCAAGTTTAGAATTATACTTAAGGAAATATGTATACTAATTTGACAACAAAAATCATTCATAGAAATAAGGCTGGCAATAACTTAAACTCCGAAAATCAATGAGGGAACCCTCGATTGAGGTCCTAATTATAGGAAGTCATTATCAATCAAAGGAGAATATCACATATGAGCGGGTTAATTATGTTACAGGCAAGGAGAGACAGGAAATCACCATCATAATTAGAGAAAATACTCGAGAATCAGTAGAGAATATCATGCAAGATAAATGAAGTATTTAATCATAGAAATTCAGGGATTCACAAATAGCAAAGATAGCATTGATTTATCAAAGCATTATGAGAATAAGCATGTAATAGACACGAATCAAAAACATAAGAAGACTAGTATCACATAAAAGTTAGGGTTTCATATAGAGCACAGTCTGAATCACAGCATAGACATGATATAGGAAAAAGTAATCGAACCCAGAAACCCTAACAAGCAAACATAAAGTAAAATCACAAAATCATAGAATGTTCATGCGAAACATACATATTAATTAAACATAGTACCCAAGACTAATTCAAAACCCTAAAAGTTGGGGTTTTCAACAGAATAACTCGGGTAAAGGAGAAGACTGAAACAAACGTTTAAAACATACTAAGAATCATAGATTAGTACTAAAAATCAAAAGATAAAGCATTTTGAAAGGGGTTTAGAAACCCTAGTTTTTAAGATGAAGAAATTGTTCTTAAAACAGGAGATTTTTTGAAGAAAACATGTGAAAACCTCAAAATACCCATAGATCTGTTACAGATCTAGAAAGATCGGAGGGTTTTAAAGTTAGGGTTTCCAAAGAAAACCCAAAGAGGAAGAAGAAAACTCAAAGTCTTACCGGTTTTAACCGGAAAGTGTAAAGATCTTACTCGAACGGCCATGGGTAGCCGGAAAAATAGCATGAGATCATGGAGGTGAGTGAACCGCCTCTGGTTCACTTGAGAGCCTCGAACGATGACACAAGTGCGAAGGGGGGAGCCATAAGGCTGGGGTGGTGAAACCACCATAATTTCCGGCAAGGCGACGACCGGAGAAGGGGGGCTACGTTTAGCAGAGGGAGTCGAGGAGACAAGAGAGTTGAGAGAGAGGAGAGAGTTGAGATGGCGGAGTGAGTGAGGGGAAAATGAGAGAGGGGGAGGGTAGTCATTAGGTTTATTTTAGGAAGGGATTATCTGAGTCGTTGATCAAATTTGATCAACGGTCGAGATTGAATCCGGATTGGGCCGGGTAGTTTTAGGGTTTGGGCTTGGGGGTAGTTTGCGCTAGTTAATTGGATTGGGGTCTGGGTGAAATTAGGCTAGAATTGAAATTAAAGGTGGCTATTAGTTAAATACCCGTTAAAAATAGATAAATAATTAATAAAAATAGCTAATAATTATATAAAATGAAATTAATGTTAAATAAGTAAAATTAAAGTAATTAACTAATATTAAAATATAAAATTACTAATTATTAAATTAAAATGGTATAAAATGTACATTTAGGCTCTAACTGCAAAAATTGTTGTAATTATAGCTAAATAATGCCAAATTGGCTAATTTGTGAAATAATTAAATTCTAATAGGATTAAAATGATATGTTGAGCTAGGAAATATTTTGAAATTATTTATAATATAATTTATGAATAATTATTGAATTTAAAATACTGAATAAATTGGAAAAGAAATTAATAAAATATGGAAAATTATGGAAAAATACCAGTTATTATAAAAAGTGATTTTGAAGGCACATATGTAAATTTTAAAAAAGTTCGAGGAAAAATTGGGTATCAACACCAAGAAAAGTGCAAATGCTCAAAACGACCAGTCGGGTCGTTATATCCTCCCCCACTTAAACATATGTTCGTCCTCGAACGTGCTAGGAGTCGTTCCAAAGCTATCAAATCAAGGTGTCACCCTACCATGCACATACCCAAGGGTGATCCCACATCACCCCGCTCCATACAAGACTTCCAACACAACATAACTAGAGATCCTTACTTTAACCTTGATCCATAACCTTAGAACCCAATCTCCAACATACATAATTCATTACAAGACTCGAATCTCACATCTACTATCACGACCCATTTCCGGAGTCGTGATGGCGCCTTTCGTGGAACCAGGCAAGCCACCCATTTTATCTAACTAAATACAAATTACCATAAAATTCCCCTTTTTAACAAATTTTGAAATCAATAATAAAAATAATAATAATAATAATAATAAATCCAGTATTTTGGGAAAACCAGTTTATAAAATTCAAACGACCAAATCCTACTAATCCCGGATCTAGTGTGACATAGTCATGAGGTGCTAATACTTAATAAAATCAAAAGAAATGACTAATATAGTCTGAAAATAAATATGACAGGAAGAAAGGAAAGAGAAGACGAGATCACAGTCGCCAACTGCTACCTCATCAACTCTGATGAAACTGATGTGCTCCCTGACCGGAGCTGAACTCCTCTGTACCTAGATCTGTACACAAGGTGCAGGAGGTAACGTGAGTACACCAACTCAGTAGTAACGAAACCAAACTATGGGCTGAGAGGTAGTGACGGACTTAAACCTCCGACAATTCAAACAACGGTATATAAATTGGACATGACAGTAATATATCAGGAAATAAATACAATGTATCAAGATATGTCTGTAACTCTGCTTATTAGCATGAATGCATATAAAACCATGAATGACGTGTACTCATTAATCAAGCTCTCATAAGGTGGTCCACTCAGTACTAGAATACGGCCTTCAGGCCTAGGGAAGTCCATCCCGGTTATTACATAAACACAAGTGACACAACCACTAAGTACTGAGGAAAAAGGCTCATCCAGCCCCCACGGAGAAATCCATCTCCGGAACATAATAACCACGGAGAAATCCATCTCCGGAATATCTGTGCGCTCACTGGGGGTGTATGGACTCCGGAGGGGCTCCTTCCAGCCCAAGCGCTATATCAAGCCAACGAAGGCATGATTTCAGGATCGTTGCGGTGTGCAGTCCGACCTCATAACTGTCTCAAAACCAGGCTCCAAGCTTCACTCAGTCAGTACCTTCCAGTCTCACTTGCAATGCTCTAACATATGAAAATCATCTCAAACCAATGATAATATAGAATAAACTAGCTACTTACGAGACTGAGGTCTAAACACATCGGCGTGAAGCCTTAACATTTATACTTAGCATGATTTCTATTTCGTTCAAGGTAAATACACCTTCACAGTACAAATATCAACCTGAGATAACCATTAGACAGTGCCATGGGATGAGCCAGGCTACAAATATTCGGTAAAGGCCCGCATGCCCGTCACTTGGCAAGTGCGTCACCTTAATTAACAGCAAATATCAAATAGTTTGGGGTTTCGAACCCTCAGTTCCAATTTTGGAAACATAACTTACCTCAAAACCGGCTAATACACTACTTCGCAGTGCCCTTGCCTCTAAATTCAGCCTCCGAGTGCTCCAAATCTACCAACATTCAGACGCATATAATTATAATATGCTAAGGAACAAATCCCAATTGAAATATATCAAAATACTCAAAAATCCCGAAATTAGTCAAAACCCGACCCCCAGGCCCATGTCCCTAAATTCAGAAATTTTTATACCAAACTATTCTTCGTCATCTCACGAGTCCGTACATATAAAGAACACTAAATTCGGAGTCCAAATGACCCCTCAAATCACCATTTTAAATATTCTAAATCACAAGCCCTAATCACCCATTTTACACTGATTTTTCCCTAATTTCCACCATAATTCCGACCTTCAATCACATATAAATAAGTTAAGCGTCCAAAAATCTTATCTTGGTAAAGAACTATCGAATTCCCTCTTTAAAAACCCTTCAAAAGCTTCAAACCCGGATGAAATATTGAGAAATATGGCTAAAATTCGTGAAGGCTGGATTTATACCTTCTTTCCAGTGATCTCGCACCTGCGATCACTTACTCGCGTCTGCGGCTTCGCATGTACGATGCTCCTTCCGCGCCAGCGACATCGCAGGTGCGACAAATTCCTCGTTCCTGCGGAATCCCTTTACTTAGCCAATTCCTGCACCTGCGGTGACTTGCCCGCTCCTGCGGGACCGCACCTGCGGCTCCCCATCCGCAGGTGAGAAAACACCAGTAACAGAACTCAGCAGTGACAAAAATCATTCCAACTCCCTGGTGACCATCTGAAACCATCCCGAGCCCCTCGAGGCCCCAACCAAACATACCAACACCTCATATAAGATCATTCAAACTTAGTTACACTCTCAAAAACACTAAAAATAACATCAAAACACCATAATCACATCAAATTCAAGCCTAAGAACTTTAAAATTTCTAAAATCCTCCAACGATGCCGAAACTACCCAAAACAACTCCGATTAACCTGAAATTTTACAGACATATCCAAAATGACATTACGAACCTGTTCCAACTTTTGGAATTCCATTCCGACCCCGATAGCTTATTTTCCATAGCCGACCGGAAATCACCAAAAACTAACTTTCTCCAATTCAAGCCTAATTCTACACCGGACATCACAAAAATATTATGAACACACTCCTAAGTCCCAAATCCCAATTGAAATATATCAAAATACTCAAAAATCCCGAAATTAGTCAAAACCCGACCCCCGGGCCCATGTACCTAAATTCAGAAATTTTTTATACCAAACTATTCTTCGTCATCTCACGAGTCCGTACATATAAAGAACACTAAATTAGGAGTCCAAATGACCCCTCAAATCACCATTTTAAATATTCTAAATCACAAGCCCTAATCACCCATTTTACACTGATTTTTCCCTAATTTCCACCATAATTCCGACCTTCAATCACATATAAATAAGTTAAGCGTCCAAAAATCTTACCTTGGTGAAGAACTATCGAATTCCCTCTTTAAAAACCCTTCAAAAGCTTCAAACCCGGATGAAATATTGAGAAATATGGCTAAAATTAGCGAAGGCTGGATTTATACCTTCTGTCCAGTGATCTCACACCTGCGATCACTTACTCGCGCCTGCGGCTTCGCATGTGCGATGCTCCTTCCGTGCCTGTGACATCGCAGGTGCGACAATTCCTTGCTCCTGCGGAATCCCCTTACTTAGCCAATTTCCGCACCTGCGGTGCCTCGCCCGCTCCTGCGAGACCGCACCTGCGGCTCCCCATCCGCAGGTGAGAAAACACCAGTAACAGAACTCAGTAGTGACAAAAATCATTCCAACTCCCCGGTGACCATCCGAAACTATCTCGAGCCCCTCGGGGCCCCAACCAAACATACCAACACCTCATATAAGATCATTCAAACTTAGTTACACTCCCAAAACACTAAAAATAACATCAAAACACCAGAATCACATCAAATTCAAGCCTAAGAACTTTGAAATTTCTAAGATCCTCCAACGATGCCGAAACTACCCAAAACAACTCTGATTAACCTGAAATTTTACAGACATATCCAAAATGACATTACGAACCTGTTCCAACTATCGGAATTCCATTCCGACCCCGATAGCCTACTATCCACTGCCGATCGGAAATCATCAAAAATTAACTTTCGCCAATTCAAGCCTAATTCCACACCGGACATCACAAAAATATGTCGAACACACTCCTAAGTCCCAAATCACCTAGCAAAACTATCCGAGCCAAAAAAATACGCATTCCGAGGTTGTTCCCCAATAAGTCAACTCTCAGTTGGCTTTTCTCATTATAAGGCTATCTTTTAAGGATTAAGTTACTGAATTCTCATTTAACCATTCCGATTTCAAGCCTATCGACTCTAACACATCAATAATAGAATAACCCACCTATGACAAGTCAATATCAGTGATTATAATGCATGTTTTACGTAACGACGGACCGGGTCGTTACATCTACCCACTATATAAGCCATAACGTAACCCAAGATGTAATCACATGATATACCTCATCACTTGGATACTCACAACAATAACTGCTGACCACCATGGCTGCCCAAAACAAATTCGGTACCGGTAGTAAATCTCATATCAAATTAAACCTTATTCAAAACCTCCGTAAACTGCCGATGATTAAAGAGACACGCAGAATTTCTTAACCACTCATCTAATCAATAAGCAAAGAAGTTCACTCGTCCGACCAGGGCCATTGCCCAAATCCTTAGCGGAAATATGGTATCATTTTTCCAAACATTCCTTATCACAATACAATAGTACAAATCTCAGGTCTAGAAGCCTCATCTCAGCCAATACAAGCAGCCCAACCGACAAGTCTCGCCAAAAACCATATTGAGCCCCACACAACGCAGTCTAGTACACCAACAAGTAATAATTCAGACATGACAAATAATAGTAAGAAAGTTAAATAAGGAGGCTACTAAGCAAGTTAAGCAGGCAGGGCAATTTTAACATTTTCCTATGAACTATTTTCAACAAAGTGAAAGCAAAAACACACGAAGTAAGCATCAGGAGTTATATTTCATCATAGTACCATTGCGGCGTACAACCCGATCCCATCATATCAATCCACATAGGGTACCTATCGAGCCATAATACTCTGGCTCACTAATCACATGTGTCAATATCAAGCACAATAGAGTGCACAAAATTTAACTGTGGGAAAATTATTAGGAACAAACAATACTGAGAAGGACAAGCACAACTATGGTGCAATAAGAAAATCAACATCACGAAGGTCATCTCGCCCATAATTCCATGAGGCCTAAAATGAATCACCATATGCGTGCGAAGAATCATGTAATCCTCACAACCCGTCATAGCATAAGAGAGAAACACATAACATAGACCAGGGCACGAATAGAATCTATTTTGCCTGATGATATACCTGTGGTAACATCTGCGTAGGAGCAAGCAAATCCGATCTGGTACAGAATACACACCCTCATTAGGCTCTCAGATAAATCCCAAACTAGATTTTTATCATTCCCGAACATGCAAATAACCTTCCACAAAACCATAGAAACTTTTCCATAACACAAACCATCAATCACCCAATCCTCCACATTCCTTCACAAGTCGGAATCAAGGAATAGTCTTCCAAAGATAACATCCATTCTCTGAACCTCTTATATAACAGAATTTCCATACCCGATCTCAACACCGCTACTCATAGCTGACGTGTCATTCATACTCCATCATCACAGAAAAATACCAACAAGTCAAAACACAATATACCTGCCAACAGGAGAACTCTCCTCTGGTGGGAACAGATAGTGCCAGCAAAACCTTAAACACCCGAAATCGTCCGTGTCTTCAAGAACTCATATCCTTCCATCCAAAACTAAATTGCAACCTTGCACATGAAAATTTTCAACCCCACACGGCGCATCGCCTATAACATGTTAACTCGCGACACTAAAAAGTTCCATAATTAAATCTAAACCATGTGCAAATCGAACATCTCATCAACCGCGAACCTTCTATTTAACTCACTCTAGGAGAACATCACCACACACAATATAGCTTCTACACCTATAGTAAACACCAACTCCGATCGTGGTCATAACCATGATGAATTCTTTGGAACTCATTAATACATAATCGAGTAATCAGAACCAGTCGCCTCTAACTCAATCGAGTCACGCAGACTACTAACCCGAAAGTAACTCAATCCGATATGACCGACCTGAAGGAACCTCCTGGGGACCCGAAGCCATTTTCTTCCATCTCTCCAACATTGACATGGAGACCTTTCTTGACAAGGAAACACTGCAGATCCGATTACCATTTGCTACCGATTTCAAGCCTACCTGTAGACAAATTTCAAAGTCCTTAAAGGCTACATAGGACCTGGAACTCGCCAGAACCTTCTCTATAACCACTCACCTTACTCTGATCTTCAATGCATAGCTAATACACATCGAGCAACCCATGCTCCACTAGCATATGACTATTCGAAGAAATAACCAAGCAATCCCTCGGCTCGGAAACTGATACAACGCATGATCCTACAATTCGATCATCATTACTAGAGTCTCCCACTTTGCCCAAAGCCATAGAATACATCGTCGGCAATCCAAAGTCCATATCTTCATATCTTGCCCCGATCCCACACGGTGATTTAGTTGAATACTTCAAAAATTATGCAATACTAGTCATGGAACACTCTGAAGACTCTACCAAGCGCTTATCCTTCCTTGCAATAGTCAAACACTTCCCCAAATGCTCTGAAATGATAATATATGCTCCCCGCCGAAGGGGAACCTCATAAGAAAAACATGATCTCAAATTATCATGCAGGAGGTGGCCCACCAGCTATACTCAAATCAACGCCTTACCATGAACTCTCCTTAATCACAATAGCTAGGCCACCAGCCAGTCTTCCTCAAATATGTGCTTATTCGTACCACAAATGAACGGCTGGAACATTTAACATTGCATCTGCTACTAAGACTAGACAGCACATCGTGATGATAATCAAGCATCCATAGCCCTTCTTGATCCATCTGCAACATCACTTATGAGCGATTGGGAAGAGTCAAAATCATAGATTTCAAACTGAAATAAGGCAGCACGATAAAGAAAGAAGAAAGAGAAATTTTCCTAAGTATGTAGCCTCCCGAAGATAGGTATGGACGTGATCATACGGATCCGCAAGACTCTACTAGACACTTAATCATGACTTGTAGAACCTATGAACCTAGTGCTCTGATACCAGCTTGTCACGACCCGAAAATTACTATTTGTGATGGAACCTAACTCGACTCGCTAGGTAAGTCAACTAACAATCAATACAATCCAAATAAAATTTATAGGAAACGATGAAGAATTATCTGAACATTTACATATTAACCCAAGGACTGGTAGTACGAATCATGAGCTTCTACGAATTTGAAATTTCCAAAGCCGGTATAAATAAATACAAGATCTATTTGAAAGTTATATAAACATATTAGAAAATTCTAAAGCTACCAAGGACAAGTGGCAGTTATATTTCGAAATGCACGAACATCTTCAGAGTCAGCTCCCGACATCACCAGCAGCTCCACTCCAAAATCTGCACGCAAGGTGCAGAAGTTTAGTATGAGTACAACCGACCTCATGTACCCAGTAAGTATCTTGTCTAACCTCGTCGAAGTAGTGATGAGGCTTTTTAGTTAAAATATACTCACTGATAAAACCTGCACCATAAACTAGCATCAGAACTATACTACGGTATAACATAAAAGAGTACACAAAACAAATATGCAAAGCAATAACTGAGTACTAGAAGAGATCTCAATTTAACATTTTCCAATATCTCAACCAATGATTTCCTAAGAAAGAAAACCAATAACCATGATAGTCACTCCATAACTTTCATAGCATGAGGAATGTACTTAAATATCAAGTCAATTGCACGGCAACACCCTTCATGCATTTATCTCATTCTCACCAAATATGCGTATAACAGTACCAACCAGAGGGCATAAATGCCGATAACAATGATGACAAAGTAGGAAATACACAAGTAGCAATAATGAACGAGGATATACATATGGGAATTAGTAATAGACTAGGAGAAAAGCATAGGAGTAATAACAACAATTAGGAAAAAGGAACATATACTTCAACTAACTAGCATGGTGGAGGCCTAAATATGGATATAACGAATAAGAGGGTAACCCATGATCTTTATATATTATCAAGTAGAGGCATAAATGACTAACATGGAAGAAGGCATGTACTAAAGTGCAACAAAATAGATACGACAAAGATGTAATTATGAAAGCAGAAAATAGGCATGGTATTTGCAAGTTTAGCAAGTAGAAGGCATGAGCCACACAATAACAGTTAAGATATAGGACAAGGACATGGCATTAACGACAAGTCACATAAGAACCATAAATACGACAATAACAGCTCAATGTAAAGGCATGTATGTATACACAAGGAAAAGATATCACAATATAATGCATGTCCCTAGTCCTCGCCTGCATGGAAACACCTATAATTCCATGACTCATGATAATATAAATGAAATGGAACGGCATCACCCTTCGTGCTTTACACTCACGTAACATGGCACGACATCACCCTTCGTGCTTTTAATCTCAAATGATATGGCACGACATCACCCTTCGTGCTTTTACTCTCAAATGATAGGAACGGCATCACCCTTCGTGCTTTTACTCTCAATTGATATGGTACGACATCACCTTTCGTGCTTTTACTCTCAAATGATATGGCACGACATCACCCTTCGTGTTTTACACTCTCATAACATGGCACGACATCATCCTTCGTGCTTTACACTCTTCCTTACGAAGCATATGTATATCAATGGAAACAAGGTAGGAAGCATAAATAACATCAACAAAAGTGTTTAAACGAATATTCCAAATGAATCTCAATCACAACTTTCAAGCTGACAATAGTTCAATAAACCCTCAAGAACCTTATTATTCAAGTATTTCAACAAATCTCATGAATGATCTACAATACGAGTATAGAATCTAGTATCTCAAGAATATCGTCTGTAGTAATGTATTAATGATTAAGCATAGTTATGGCCGAATTAGACACAATAATGTTTTCTCAGAATTCCGTCAAATTTTAATCAAGTTATAATAAACTAAATCTTGGTTTCTAACATTTAGACATATATTCTTAGTATCTATGATTCAAGTAAGACATGAAGAGAGATGGTCACGTAATTCTACAAGGCATATATCATAGCATAATCTATCCCCGAGAATGATTAACCGTGGCACATGCATATATGCTCGTCACCTCATATATGTATCACCCCCTCATGTAGAAAATAATGTCAATTAGTGGAAAAAATTCCCTCAACAAAGTTAGACAAGACACCTACCTCAAACAAGCCAAATCGATACACTAGAAACGCCATCCTATTCAAATCATCCTCCAAACGGCTTGAAACTAGCAAAAAGCAACCCAAAATCATCAAATAATGCCATAGTAAGCAAACCCAATCGATAAAGATTGAATCTTTACACATTTACTCAAAGTCAACCAAAAAGTTAAACCCGGGCCCGCACCTCGAAACTTGACAAAACTTATAAAATCCAACAACCCATTCAATTACGAGTCCAGCCAGACTAATTTTCCCCAAATCCAACTCCGAATCGATGTTCAAAAATCAAAAATGCAATTTAGGAAAGTTTAGACAAAAACCTCCCACTTTCTCTTTAAAAATCATAATCCAAATGCAAAAATTGAAGATAGATTCATGAAATATAATCAAAATCATGTAGAGAACACTTACCCAATTCTTATGGTGAAAATTGCCTCCAAATTCGCCCAAATCAGAGTATAGGGTTCAAATATGAAGGAATTAACTGAAGTCCCGAAACTCCAACTCTTAACCCAGTTGCAGATGTTGCATTTGCGACCAAAAATTTGCATTTGCCGATAGTTCGCAATTTCTACCACACGTTCACAATTGCGACTAGATGTTCACAAATGCAGAGTTCGCAATTGCAACAAAAGTTTGCAATTGCGAAGTACCAGCACCAGTTAACCGAAATGATCCAAAACTACCCCGAAACTCATTCGGAACTTCCCAGACACAAACTATATGTTACACCCTGTAAGTTTAACAATTTTGATACCGTTATATATATATATATATATATATATATATATATATATTTTATTGATATGGCATTTTGAATAAAATATTTTGTAAATAAATAAGCTATATGATATAATTACAGAAAAATAAAGTAACAGACCTATGACTTCAAATTCATTTGGTTTAGTTATTAAAAAATGGTTGGTATCATTTATGTTGATTTTTTTTTTACTGAAAATGTTTATTACAAGCAAGTTATATCCATAAGAGTATAAGTATAGGTCTCGTATTACGTCATTAGTGGAGTTGTTCAACTAATCAAGTTATAATAATCTAGTACTTTTGTGGATACAATATTTTTTCCCAAAATAGTAACTTCTTAAAGTGGACACAAGTATTTTTCTTTTTATAAGAAAATGTGGTTATCTTTTTACCATTTTAAGAATTTAGCGTACTAAAACTTTTACTCTTTATATGAGATTAGGAAAATTATAAGTTGAGAAAATATATGTATTTTTTACAATGAATATTTATACAATATTAACAGTTAACAATTAAAAATAAATGGAATACATTTGGAATGAAATGACATGCATTTAATTAGTATTAGAATGATAAACAAAAATGTTAACATAGTTAAAATAAGGATTTTAATATTTAATGTGAATTCAAGTAACAATAGCACATGGTGATATAAAATATTAGAATAGACATGAAAGCATTCTTTGTATGATAAACATGATATATATTTAAAACTATATACAAAAATGGTTATCATTTGGATGATTATAGTATTAATAGTTATATTGATTAATAGTGATATTGTTTGATGTAATTGTATGTTTACAACGATTATGTTACTGTATTTAAATGTATATGTATAGTTTAATAGTTAATTTGATTATTATTTTTACATGAATATTTTAATAAAATAATAATATATGTATTTATTTTATATGGTACCACCTGACCATGATAGAAAAGTATATTATAGTATGATATATAAAGTGTCTTAAAAGTGAGTAGTATTTTAAATAATTTGAGATAATTCTTAATTATGCGGGTAATTGGTTAATTACCGGGTAACGAAACATTATCTAATTAACTAATAAATTGGATAGGATTAAAATTTCCCCCACCCCACGTGGCAGCCACATGCAAATGCATTAAGTGACTCATATACATACACTACATGACTCATATACATTAAATGGTTAACTTGTCATCATATTGGTAGTAGAAGTTAGTGTTATTATTACTGGCTTAGAGTGATTTTGTTTTGGAGGTTAAGGGATATATCTAACTGCAGGACTGATATGTATAGCTTTTGATTAAAGATGAAGCAAGTGTTTAGTTATTACGTCCTGAAATGTGGGATGAATTATTGATTTGAACTTTATACACAAGTTTGTTCGTCAACTTTCTGGGAGCCCTTTTTCTTTTGAACCGGTTGGAGTAGTAGACAGTATATTAGTGGAGCTTCTCTTTCTCATTAATGAGGTCCATAAGGAAGAGCCGTTTCATTGAAAAGTTGGTACTTGAAGACAAAGTTATGTGTAACTTTTCTTCTAAATTAGCCATTTTTGCACTGACTCAATCTGATGCCTTATTCATCATTGGACTTTCTGAATCTGGTTGATGAGAGGAATTCGGATGGAGCTCCATAGCTCATTTGTAACTTCACAACATAATATAGCGTGAGTTTTTGTAAATTTAAGGAGTACGGTGTAATCTTCCTCAAGAGAATCGGCTCAGGTATGTTAAGGCTATCCCTTCTTTCTTTTAGCATGGTCCAAATTATACTGAAAACGAGCAAATACACAATTTCTATAAATTACTCTATTCATAGAAATAGTAGGGGTGTCTATATTCTTGATTCCCCATGAGAATTATTATTATTTTCAGTTCATGGGTCTCAGAATAATACGCAGTTGGAAAAGTTTATCCGGAAGGAATATGGAGATTATTACGTACTTTTCATGCATTTCATACATGTGCATTGACCCATGACCAGATGACGTTATATACGCGTATATATGTAAATATATGTATAGGGGATATGGAAAAAGGTTACGGCGTTATATACGCACCACCACCTGATCAGCTGGTATATGATGATGATGTTGCCCACAGTGGCTGAAATATGATTCAAACGGCGTTATATACGCGTATATATGTATGTATATTCAAACAACATTATATACGCGTATATATGTATGTATATTCAAGCGGCATCATATACGCATATATATGTATGTATATATATGTATATGGGATATGGGAAAGGTTATGGCGTTATATACGCACCACCACCTGATCAGCTGGTATACGATGATGATTTTGCCCACAGTGGCCGATATGATATGATGGGATGCCNTGCTTGATAATGTTATGTACGTACAGACCTATGCATTACATGACATTCATATGCATATGCATGACACTATAAATATTTCATGATTTACAGAGATATCCAGATTTACAGGTTGATCATATGTGTCTTTAATTAATATTGACTTATTATTACGTTTTAGTTCTGCCTTACATACTCAGTACGTTATTCGTACTGAAGTCCTTTTGTTGGGAACGCTGCATTCATGCCTGCAGGTATAGATAATCAGTTTGACGAGCCCTCATAGTAGACGGGATTGGCTTCAGCAAATGATCGGTAAAACTCCACCTCAGTCGGAGTGTAGCCGAGTCTATGAGTCATTGTGTAGGTGAGTGGTGATTTTACCACTCATTTTGGCCTCTTTTCATTAGATTTTGTATCGTTCAATGATAACTTGAGGTTTTTATTAGTGTGTAATTGCTCAATTTTCAGGGAAATGATGCCATGAAGTAGTTGGTGTTGAATTTGAATGAAGTTGAACAAAAAGTGGTGAAAAGTGCACAAAGAGCTTCAGTGATTCCGCACCTGCGGAGGACTCAACGCACCTGCGAAGGAAGGCACAGCCACACAAACTCGCACCTGCGATGCATTTCACGCACTTGCGGAACCGCAGGTGCGGCCATTTATCCGCACCTGCGGAAATTGGTCAAGCCATCCAGAATCGCGCCTGCGAGTGGATTTCCGCTCCTGTGGAACCGCACCTGCGAAGATTCTTCCGCAGGTGCGGTCAACAGGCATCAGACCTGGGCAAATATGTAAAATCACATTTCTCATTCCCCACTCTCATATACTCGACCTAGCAGACATTTTTGAGTATCTTTTGGCATATCTTTGGCATTGTAAAATACATTTTTTAGTAGAGAAGAAGAGAGAAAACATTTGTGGAAGCTAGGGTTTGCACACACACTTGGGATTTGAAGATTTCAACCTTGTGGTTAAGGATTTCTTACCCATTTATGTTTGTTTCTTCATTTCCTTGATTTGTATTGAATATTTAAGTGTATAGTATATATTTCCAACACTAGTTCTTGTTTATGGAAATATTCATGTTTAAAGTGTGGATTAAATACCTTGTTGTGCTTATGTATTGAATGATTTTTCATCTTTTATGAAGTGAGTTATTGTTTCNCCGGGTGTGCTTAATCTCTTGATTGGGGTAGGAATAATTCAATTAGGAAGTCTTATTAGTCTTTGAAAAAAGCTAATTTAGAATTATTATCCGTGGATAATTAACATAAACTCGCTCATACTTGTAAAATCGTGAAATACATTGGATCGTTACTTGAGTGTAATTCCTGATGCATTCATACTTGTTTCCATTGATCATTTTACTTGTTTTCTAGGTTAGTTTACATTTTCGCATTTAGTTATAAACATTTTCAAAACCAAAATCTATTCGTTTGGCTTTGCGCGATAAGTGATAATTCTCTTACATTCCTAATCGCCTCCATATTGTTCTCTGTGGGATTTGACCCCAACCTTGTTGGATTATTATATTTTACAATCAACCGCTTACACTATTTTAAGGTGTAATTTGAGCGTATCAAATTTTGGCGCCGTTGCCGGGGAACAATTGGCGTAATTTAGGTTGTTTGAGAAGTAAGCATAAGTGCTTTGATTCAAACTTGTGAATATTTGTATAATTATTTTTCTTGTTTGTTTTCTTAACATTTCATTAAAAAAAATATGGCATCATATAATGAAAATTGGTCGGATGGTAGTTGTTCATACTTTGATGACCCCTGTCCTTATTGTGGAGGACCGCACTCGTGGCAAAATTATTTAAATTCTCCCGGGGATGGATTGTGCGCACAATCTCAAACCCATGAATGGAGTATTTGTGATAGGTTTGGTCGCCAAAATGGTCATTGGTATGATTGTGCATATTTTTCCTTCCCTTCCCCAATCCCCCACTATGATGGTTCTACTTTTTGTGATGAAAATTTTAGGGGTGAAGAAGTGGAGGGAAGTGAGCATGGTAAAAATGGAGAATTCAAGCTCATGTTGGAGTGCCTACTTGAAGAAGGGAACCATGAACAAAATTCCTTGGAAGAACTTTTGGAGACTAGTCTCGAAAATGATTTGGCACTTGAAAGGTTACACTCACAAATGGATGCTATGATTGAAGCTTCGAGGGTTCAAAAAACCTTGGAGGTGAGTGATAACCAAGAACCTTCCTTAGAGGTTGAAGTTGAAAATTCTTCCTTGGTACTTGAACAAAACCAAGAAGAACTCTCAAATGCTCAAAATGAGAGGATAATGCTCATGTTGGAGGCCGTTCTTGAAAATGAGGAAAAACACAACTTTGTACTCGAGGAATTGAAGCATTAAGTGACTCAAAATGATGAGCACATCCGCACTTTGGAGGATCAAATCCAATCATTAATGGAGGCTCATCATGCCTCTCAAGTTGAAAGTGTAGATGGAAGCCAAGAAGAGTCCAATTCCAAGGGTGAGAGTGAGTTTTACTTTGAGGAATCAAGCCTTGAACATTCTCCAACCGACTCCATGAGTGTTAGTGATGCCAACAAAAATATGGAATTAGAATCAACCGGGGTGATTGAAAATTTGGTTGAAATTGACTCTATTCAGGGGGAAAACGAGGATGTCAAAATCCGAAAAAATTTGCAAGTTGGAGGTTTGAAGGCACATTCCAAGCATTTTTCAACATTGGAATTGTGTGGTGATATGGGAGTTGAACTACACAAGTCAATGAGGGANGTTGAACTACACGAGTCAATGGAGCGTTGCGAGGGAGAAAAATTTCTTACCATACATCTTGCAATTTGAGGAAACAAGAAAACAAAATGACATTCCTCACATGAGAGCCAAGAAGTGCAAAATGAAGAATTTAAGGCTTGGCTCGGTCATCTATTTACCACCCCCACCGCCCATGGTCACAAGCTTGATTCCAATCTTGGGGCTCAATTCATATAATCTAAGTGGCGAGAAAAGTGGTAAAGTTGATTTGCGTCGTGCAACGACGTTAAATGCGGCGCTTGGTGGGAGGCAAACCATCGTTTTTAAAAAAATTTGGTCATTTTTGAAATTTTCTTCTTTAGAATAGCTTATTATATTTTTTCTAACCAATCTGCCAAGTCTCACATTTTTTGGAGTTGATTTAAGCAGGTCGGGGATACCGGGTGGTCAAAATCAGTGCAAGAAAACAATACAATTGCTGGGGAAACACACCGACCAACTCTGCTATGCCCCATGTCAATTATGCTATAGTAGAGTGGCATCCGCGATAAACTATGCGATAGCAGATGCCAACAGTCTGCTTGTTGTTGAGCTCAGTGATTTCGCACCTGCGGTCCGGCTTCTGCAAGTGCGGTCTCGCAGAAATGGCCGCCTGCACGCAGGTGCGGTTTTCGTCATAGGAGCGGTTTATTTTTTGCACGTGCGTAACCGCAGGTGCGGATATATTTCCGCAGGTGTGAAAGTCGCCCAGGTAAATTCCCAAATCCCACCCCCCATGTCAGTTTTCTTTACCCTCTACGCCCTAAACTTCAAAGAACAGGAAAAAAAATCCCTCAGTTCCTCTCAACTCTCACTCACTACAAATCGCAAGAACCAGGTAATCTCTACCCCTCACTCCTCTTTTCCTCTTTTTTTTTGTTTGTATTATTATGTATTTATGTGTTCGGGTCTTCAATGGCCGTGTACATTCCATGGTCGTTTTCTTTTTTCTTATTTTGTTTTGTTACCTTGAAAACTAGGTTAGATTTAGATTGAGGATTTGGTTGAGAGTAGGGAGTGTGTGCTAGTTCAGTGTTGGGTTATTGTGAACCCCATTCGTGTGAAGAGGGAGAAAACTTTATACGCTCGCAAAGTGTTTGGGATATTGTATAGGTGAAAATTGAGTGCCTAATACCGTAACTTTAGTGTTAATGAAGTTAGAACAAAGTTTTGTACACTAAGCTGGAAGTCTTGAGTACAGATTAGGGGCCAAAAGCAAAGCCCAAGTCAATAATGACACAAAACAATCTGGGCAGTTGAGTTTTGGACGAAGGACCGCAGGTGCGGCCATAAGTCCGCAGGTGCGACCTCGCACCTGCGAGTCCTTAACTGCAGGTTCGACAAATTTGGCAGGAGCGATTCAGTTTTCCGCAGGAGCGAAACCGCACCTGCGGTCAAAGTTCCGCTGGTGCGGAAACTGCCCAGCCTTGCCCAAAACCAGTAGCTTTGCAACAGGGCCTTCCCGGGGCCGTTCAACTTGGTTCTTTGGCCTATTTGCAGTTTTTTAAGATGCTTATCGATACTCCACTGCTTGACTGACTTCATTTTGATCGTTTGTAGGCATTTTAACTCATAAATGGACCCAAACACAATCCAAAATTTTGAAATTGAGGAGGAGACCGGAGAACATTATGATGAGAGCAGGTTTAGGTTGGTTGCATGTTAACGCCGCTACTATGATAACCTCCACACCAAAAAAAATGGTACTTGAGAGAGGAATTGCTGAGGAAAAATTGGGCGAGAAGCTCCCAGAGTTCTATGCTCGGATGGTATCCACTGGGTGGGCATGCTTCATTCCCACTCCGTGGAAGGCCAATGAGACATGGGTTCGAGAGTTTTATGCAAATCTCAGGCGTGAAACCTTTGACAATCCTCACCTAATCATCCAAGGGAAGCTAGTGAGGTTCGGGGTGGAGGAAATAAATGCAGTTCTCGGGATCCCAAACCACCCCATACAGCCGGTAGCAGAGAAAGATCACTGTGACAACTCGGCATGGCTTGTGTCAAGATTGTACCCTGAGAGTGTAAGACCACAGTGGGAAAACAAGAGGAAAGGCTTGAAGTCAACTGACTTCATAGCCAAGGCCAAGATATGGCTATATATATTGAGCAACAGAGTGTTCCCTAGTGGGAATGTTACAAATATGTCTTACACCAGGGCATTGATTATCGCCTTCCTGATTGATGGCATTCCAGTGAACCCGGGCCATTACATTCTGAGTAAAATGCAGTAGTATGTGCTTGACGATGGGCCAGGGTTACTGTTTCCGTCCTTGATCACTGAGTTGTGCCGGCGGTCACAGGTCGTAGAGCGCCCCACTGATCATTGGGTGCCCGCCGACAAACCATTCCAGCCATTGAGAGTCAAGGGGAGGGTGGAGCAGTGAAGAGCAAGAAAAGGAAGGCCACCATCACTACTACAGAAGTTGGATCCTCCTCACAACCTACTTCATCAGCGGGTCCTTTTGGGGAGATGAACTCCCATCTTGCCACCCTGCGGGACCTAGTGTCCAAGCTCCCCACCGGACCTTCCACTTCACAGCAACAGCCCCCACTTGACTACAACTCCCGGGCTGAGATGAAGAACTACTTTGCTTCTCAGGACAAGATGGTTGCTTCTCTGACACAGATGGAATCTGCCTACACTAGCCTTGCCACGGCACATGTTGCCCTGCATGCGTCATTTGACAAAGAGAAGGAGAAGAACAAGAACAAAGGTAAGCTTCTAGTCAAGGTATGGAGGGGGGTAAAAGCAATCTTCCAGTGGGGGCAGCCGAGCAAGCCTTTGCCAGTTGCAGATACTGAGGATAGCGAGGAGTACTCGTTCATGACGGATGCAGATGATGTTGATGATGATGATGATGACGATACCTCTCAGCAGTGTTGAACAGCCATTTCTCCTATAGTCTGCTAGTCTGATGCAGACCTCAGGGAGACCCTCAAACTTTGCTATATATTTTGTTATTGTTCTGTGAGGACACTGCAACATTTCAAGTTGGGGGTGGCTTTTGTACATTTTATCTTTCATGACATAGTTTGTGACATTGTTATGTGCCTTTGCCGGGCTTCGTTGTTATGTATGGATATTATGTGCCCTTGCCAGGCTTGTTGTGGAGTATATCTATGATTTTTGCTAAGCTTGGTGTTATTGGTTTATTTTCTTTAGTAGTTGGTTGTATTTTTAGTTTTTTAGTTTTATTTTTAGTAGTTAGTTTATTTTTCATAATAATACTTCCTTGGGTTTTCTTCATGCTACGGTTCTTTCCCAAGGAACAATTTTTGAAGTGAACTGGGTGACTTGTCCCTATGATAGATGGCGTGACAACTTTCTTAAGGGAATTAGTCTTGTTTTGCCAGGAAGAGACTTTTGGATTATTTGGTACTAAAGAAATTAGTCTCTTGTATGTGAAATGTGAAACTAAGAATACCCCTCCGAAATTTGATTTTGAATGAAAACAAGTAAGTTGCATGGTGAAGGTTAATTTTGGTGATAAATTCTTGGCTCTTTTAGTGACTCCTTGCACACTAGTTCGAAAATATTGCTCTAAACTCCTATAAAAAAATGAAATTGATCCATCTTGATTAATTCATGTGCCATGTCTGTTAGTGTTTGTAAAAATAAATCTTGTGCCTACTTCCATCATCTAGAACTTGCCCGGTTAGTTTTTCAATGCTAATGATAATTATGTTTGGTTGGATAAATGACCATAGGCATTCTTTGTGTTATTTGGAAACCTCGTTAGCCTTTCGATCCACCATTGTATAGATATTATCACTAGTTACCCCATTTGAGCCTTGAACTTTTTCCTTGGTCACCTCAGTACAAACCTTTCCCTTTTGCAAAATAATTCCTCTTTTGAACTCGTCCCTCCTTGAATATTGAGAATGAGGCAAAAAGCCTAAGTTGGGGGTGTAGTGTCAAAGTGGAAATTAGTAAGGTTGTACATTGAGTGCAAAATATATGCCTCAAAAGATTCTTTTGAAATTATTCAAGCTCCAAAAGAAAAATACAAAAAAGGAAGAGAAAAAGAAATATGTATATGTAAATAAATATGGGAGCTTTGAAGAAATGTAGTGAGGTGCTTAAAGTGGTTCTGTGTTGGTAGCTAGATGCAAATGAGGCTATGTGGTTTGAAAAGAAACAAAGCGCAACAAGAAAGGAAAATGTGAATAGTGTTCAAGGAGGGTGTAGTCATTTTACCAAATGTGTATCCTACCCTTCCTAAACCTACATTACAAGCTTAAAAAAAGCCCTTATGGGATCTCTAACCGAATATTTTTGAATATGTGATGAATTAAAATAAGGGCAAGCCTATGGTATGATTGGTTGTAACACTTGAAAGTCTTTGTGAGTGCGAGTGTCTTTGTAGATATGTCCCTTGTTGTTGTCATTGTAAATATTGTGAGTTGGGACTTTATTTCTCTCTTGTGAGGGCACATGAATTAGGATTGAATGGTGAAATTGATATATTCAAAAAAAATGAACGAGTTGAGCATTTGTAGTAGCCTAGTGTTGTTGAGTCACTTCTTGAGGCTTTTTCTTGTCACTTGCTTATTTTTGAAACTTCCG
>ML378665.1:0-14122 GCA_005239525.1 Nicotiana knightiana
TATATATATATATATATATATATATATATATATACCATTATTCCTTATATTGCGGTGTGCAACCCGATCCCACTTGTCTTCCCTTATTACTCCTTGTTGCGGCGTGCAACCCGCTCCCACAAGACAATCACTTTTCACCATTTATAATAAGGGTTTCAAAATTTAGATCAAAATCCTTCACAATATTTATATCTCAACTAATGTAAAAAGAAAGCTGTTTTAAGAAACTTCACCAATTATTTCTACTCTGCAAGACCAACCAGAATGTATCATGAAACACTGACAACTAACTCAACCATCAATGTACCACAATGAAACTAAGGAACACTTACTACTTTCAAATAAGTGAAACAATATCAAACAAGCAAGTAGACAAAAACAAGTAGACATGGAGGCATTAATAGTCATGAAACAATTAAGACAAAAATATAATAAATTGGAAACGGGGAAGGGAACATGCTAAACAGATAATTTGGTGGCGCATAGGTACTCGTCACCTCACCTATACGTCACACACATGCAATTTCACATAGCATTTAAGTCGGGAATTCCTAATCCCTCAAGTCAAAGTTAGACCAAGCACTTACCTCGATTTTACAGGTAACTCACTGCTCAAGCACAACTTTTCCTTTAGAATTAGCCTCCAACCCTCTCGTATCTAATCATAATTAGTTTAATATCATTAATTCTTGCTAAAGGAACTAAATTTACTGCAAAATTATGGTTTTCCTATCAAAACACAAAAATCGACCCCGGGCTTGGTCAAAACTCGAGGTTTGGACCAAATCCGTTTAACCATTCTCCCCCGAGCGCGGATTTACAATTGGTTTTGGAATCCGACCTTAATTTGAGGTCTAAATTCTCAAATTTTGAAATTCCTAAGTTCTACCCAAAAATCCCTAATTCTACCATGAAAACTCTAGATTCTAGGTTGAAATCTTGTTAAAAGTTGCAAGAGATTGAAAGGAATTAGTTAGGAATCACTTACCTATGATGTAGAGAAGTTTGGGTCTTTGAATATCGCATATGGAGGTTTAGGGTTCGAGAGAATTGAAAAATGGGTGAAAATTCTGTCTAAGTACCAACTTAACAGCTGCAGATATCGCAATTGCGACTGGCTTCGCATTTGCGAAGCTCGCAAATGCGAGATGGGTATCGCAATTGTGAACCCTTCGCATTTCTGCAGTCTTCGCATTTGCGACCACAACCCATCGCATTTGCTGGCAGTGTTTCGCATTTTCTAGGATGGCCTTCCCAGGCCTCTTCGCATTTGCGATAAGAATTTTCGCAATTACCAGGCCTTTCACCTTCGCAATTGCGAAGCCTGATCTCGCAATTGCGAAGCCTGATCTCGTAATTGCGAGATCAGAGGCCTGCACCAGACACCACCAGATGCATCAACTATATTTTTTTAAGTTCTAAACACTTTGTAGCCTATCCGAAACTCACCCAAGCCCCCGGGGCTCCAAACCAAACATGCACGCAAGTCTAAAACATCATACAGACTTGCTCGTGCGATCAAACCACAAAAATAACACCTAAAATTACGAATTTAGTATTAAAACTTATGAAATTCTCAAGAACACTTCAAATCCACTAATTTCTCAACTGAACGTCCGAATCACGTCAAATAAACTCCGATTTCCACCAAATTTCACATATAGGACTCAAACATTATAACAAACCAGTACTGGGCTCTGGAACCAAAATACGGGCCCGATACCAATGAGTTCAAACATTAATTCATTTCTTTATTTCCTTTGAACTTCAGTATAATAATTTTCTTCAAAAATTCATTTCTAAAGCTAGGGATTTCGGAATTCAATTTCGAGATTACGCCCAAGTCTCATATTGTACTGCGGACCTCCCGGGACCGTCGGAACACGGGTCTGGGTCTGTTCACTCAAAATGTTGACCAAAGTCAACAAAAATCAAAATTTTACTCTAAGATTTATCATTTCTTATATTCTCACATAAAGGTTTTCTGGATTCACGCATGGATTGCGCACGCAAATCAAGGTGAATAAAATTAATATTTTAAGGCTAATGAGCCCAGAATGGTTTCTTAAATCATAAGATGACCCTTTGGGTCATCTCAGTTTCTAAAGACCTGTTTTGTTCCAATTACTGATCTATCCTTGGGTCTTGGTACCAGATTCCAAGCTTGACACCTTTCAAATTGGTTGAGTTCTTCTTGCATTGAATTTACCCAGTCTGCATCCTGCAAAGACTCAACAACATTTTTAGGTTCAATAAGAGATAAGAAAGCATCAAAAGCACAAAGATTCTTTAATGAAGATCTGGTCTTGATTCTAGAGGTTGGATCATTAATTATGTTCTCAATATGAGAACTTTGATACTTGTAAGATTTCACAACCAGCTGGTTTTCCCTTGATGTTCCTTCAATGTTTTGTTGCTGAGGAATAGGTTCATGGACAGGTTCCCTTGAGGTTTGAGGATCATTTCCTCTTTGTTCTAATCCCTTTGTCATGTTGCCCTAGGTGGAAGGACTTGTTCCATATCCTGTTCCTTCATCTAGTGCAGCTTTAGTTTGGGCTATAGTTTCATTTGAGTTTCTTACCAGTCCAATTGCTTCATCATCATGTTCCTCTCTCAGAAAGAATGTTAATTTCATCAAAAACCACATGAACGCTTTCTTCTACACACATAGTTCTTTTTTTATAAAAACTTATAAGCTTTGCTATGTGAAGAATATCCCAAGAATACTCCCTCATCACTTCTGGGATCAAACTTACCAGGGAGTCTTTACCATTATTTTTCACAAAGGACTTGCATCCAAATGCCCTAAGGGATATGTTTTGTTTTCTCCCTTTAAGTAACTCATAGGGAGTCTTCTCTACAAGAGGTCTAGTCATGGACCTGTTTATGATATAGCATGTAGTGTTTACAACTTCTACCCAGAAGCTATGTGGCAGTTTACTACAAAGAAGCATAGTCCTAGTCATATCTTCAAGTGTCATATTCTTTCTTTCAACTACTCCATTTTGTTGTGGAGTGCTAGGAGCAGAGAAATTATGATCTATGCTATACTCATTACAAAATTCAGCAAATTTAGCATTCTCAAATTCAGTGTCATGATCAGACCTAATTGATGCAAGTTGATTACCTAGTTATTTATGAGTTTTTCTAACAAAAGAGGTAAACATGTCAAATTCTTCATCTTTAGATGTTAAAAACAACGTCCAAGTAAACATAGAATAATCATCAACAAGCACCATCACATATCTTTTACCACATTTGCTTAATGTTCTCATTGGACCACCAAGATCCATATGGACTAGTTCCATCGTCCTGGTAGTGCTTACCATTTTATTGCATTTAAAAGAGGAGCTTGCCTACTTCCCCCTTGCACAACCCTCACAAACTTTGTCTTCCTTGAACTTGATGTTAGGCAGCCCTATCACCAGGTCCTTGGAGACTAATTTGTTGAGTTTACTCAGACTGGCATGTCCAAGTCTCTTGTTCCAAATGAGGGGATCATTATCCAACACACTTAAGCAAGTGAGTTTATTTTTTGAAGTGTGGACAGATCTACAACATAAATATTATTCATTCTTTTTCCCTGCAAAAAAATCTTGTCAGTGGTAAGTTTAATCATAAAGCATTTGGTAGAGGTGAATGCTACCATGTTACCTCTATCATACAATTGTGATACACTTATTAGACTGTACTTTTGTCTATCTACCAAGTAGACATTTTCAATAGAGTGAGAATCAGTCTTACCTACCTTTCCAACTCCAATGATCTCACCTTTCTTCCCATTTCCAAAGGAGACATTACCTCCTTTGAGGTCCTCAAGTGAAAGAAATTGGTTCTTGCTTCTTGTCATATGCTTTGAGCAGCCACTATCCATGTACCATATTTGGCTGCTCCCTTTCACTTGGACATGCAAAAGAAAATCAAGGGTTAGTCCTAGGAATCCAAACTAGTTTGGGTCCCTTTCTATAGGCAAAAGGAGGAATCAAGTTCTTTTTAGCCCAATTTGGTAGCCCATTCTTCCCTTGAACAAATTCTTTGTTCTTTTGACTTTCCTTTTTCTTTTGCAATGCATTCACTTTTATAATGACCTGTTTTACCATAGTGTGTGCAAATCTTATTATCCGGAAGTGTGAGATACTTGTTTTGGGATCCCATTTAGGTGGCAGATTCCCAAAGCTAAGTCCTCTTCTGTTGCTACTATGATGTTCCTGTAGCCATGAAAGAGCATCGGAGAACCTATTCCATTTACAAGTTCTGTCCTGCTCATGCTTGACCTTATTTAGATCCTCCTTTAAAATTCTTACCTGCTCATCCCTCTTATATAACTCATCTTTCATTTTTCTTACATTTTCTTCTAGAGTGAGTTGTGTGTGATTAGCTATCTTCTTATCTATTCCTAGTTTCAATTTTATATTTTTAGATTTAAGTTCTAGGAAATTTGAACCAAATGCATGAAGTTAGTTCTTCAAAGTAGTATTTTCACTTATAGTTTCATTAACACTAAGTTCTAGGTTTTTGCACTGTGCTTTCAAAATCAGACATTCTTTAGGCAGTTGTTCCTTTTCATTGTTTAAATCCTTAGATTCATCAATTAGATCAAGAAGTAACTCAGATAGACTTTCTTTAGACAAAAAATTAATCTTGTTTTTGAGATGAATTACACTTACCTCGGTTTGCTCGTCAGATTCTCCAATGGCTATAAGTGCTTGTTCATCCCCATCATCATCATCTAAGATTTTATCTGAGCTTTCTACCCAAGCAGCGGCCATATACTTGGTTGATCATTTATTTTTCTTGGGTTGAACCTGCTCCTTCTTCTTGTTCCTTCATTCAGCTCTTTCCTTCTTCCATTCAATTTCCCATTAAGAGCAGTTCTTGATGTGGTGATCAGTCTTCCCACACTTGTAGCATCCTTCATTGGTTTGCTTTTCAAGAACCTTTGGCTTGCTGTAGCGTCCACTTCTTGAAGGACCCTTTCCTCTCCTTGGGTACTTTTTGAAGTCCTTTTTGATCATAGCCATTTCATCATATTCTAGATCAGAACCTTCAGTGATTCTGAGTGCCAAGCTCCTTTCTTTCTTAGGTACATCCATCTTCATGGTTTTCCTCATATGTTCATAAATAGTAAGATTTCCAATTAACTAATCCAATGGGAGAGTGGTAATGTATTTGATTCCTGAATGACAGTGATCTTGCTCTCCCAAGTAATAGGCATAACCCTTGTCAGAATCTTCTCAACTCTGTCTTCTTCTAGAATAATCCTTCCAAGAGTTTAGTTCATTTGTCAAAGTAGTGAACCTTGTGTACATATCTTGAATGGTTCCCCCTTCCTTCATTGTAAAGTTCTCATATTAAGAATACAGTAGAGTTCCTCTGGACCTATTCACTTGAGATGTTCCTTCATGGGCCACTTGTAGAGTGTCGCAAATTTTCTTAGCATTGGTGCAACTTAGGATTCTACTATACTCATCTGGACCGAGTCCACAAATAAGCCATTTCTTGGCTTTAGGATTTTTCTCCCATTTCCTCAGCAGTGCAGTCAGCTCTTGTCTTTGGAACGTCTACTTTTTTAGCATTTTTCTTTAGTGTAGCCAGTGGACCATCAGTGACAATGTCCCGTAGCTCATAATCCTCTCTTATGATGTGATCTCTCATCCTGTTTTTACACCAGGAGTAGTACTGGTCGTTGAAGAGTGGTCGCGTAGTAGTGGATTGCTCTTCCTAGTCTTCAGGTGGTGCACTCATCTTGATCTTCTCCAAAGGTATTAGCCTCTTCAAGGATAACCCGCTCTGATACCAATTGTTATTTTATACTTCAATACAACACAAGAGGGAGGGGGTGATTTATATGGTATCTAATTTTTCGTGTGCAAAAATTATATAAAGACCTGGTTCTTTGATGTGTTCCTTATACTACTTTTGCGGAATAATAAATGCAGAAATTAAAGAACACAAGGATTTTTACTTAGAAAACACCTGGCTCAAAAGGTGAAAAAACCACAACCTACTACTCAATATGATTTTCCTCAATACTTCACTAAATCACTGAGCCAAAATAGCGTTTATAAAACACTTTGTAAACCTAAGGATTAACTCTAATCATGTTGTGGCAACCAACCTCTAATTGTTGGGACAACTTCACGTTAACTCTAACTTGAATACTCAGAGTACCTATTACAATTGCCTTTAGATAAAGCTGAAAGGTACAATTTGAAAACCACCTACTACTATTGAACTAGAATAAAAGACAGACATTTAGAACTGGTTCTTCTATCTGGTTCATGTAGCTTCAAGTTCGCACACTTGAATCAAACAAGAATTGCTTGCAAAATGCATTGGTATTTTGCTCTCGACTCACATTTAACCTCTACTTTTGTGCATTCCTGTAGAATGAGAACATCCTGTAATATATAGAATTAGGAAATCAAGAAACAACTGAAGTTCTAATGCTACTCTTCCTTGGTGGAAGAGTTCTAGTTGTTCTCAACTTCTAACTCCTTCCTTATCTTGGATAGTATTCTCTTTGAGTAAGGAGTCCTCCTCCTATCAATTATGCAACCTTTTCGATCAGGAGATATAATATGTATCAAGTTAGCCTTATCCCCTTCGCGTGCATCCCTTATGCTTGAATTTGCCCTTGTCTGTGTACACAAGGGATGAACTTGGTTCATGCCTGAGCTTCCTTTGTCAATCTTCAAAACAAAACCTCTGTTGGACCAACAGATGCTAAAATAGTTTCCCACATTTTTGCGCCAAAAAAATCAACCGAAGTCAGTTGATTTCTTAAGAAAAAAATTAAAAAATTAAATATTTAAAAAAATCGACCGAAGTCAGTCGGTTGGCCGTGATCAATTTTGGCCGAATTTCTAGTAGTGATCTAAGATAATTTAGTGAAACATGATTTCTAGTTTTTTTTTGTTTTTTTCTTAAAATTTAAATCTAGTTAAAGCCCATATCTAACTTTTCTTATTGCATCCAAAAGTTCTGGTGTTGTCTTCTCGAACTGCACCAAAAAATTGTGAAGAGTTTTAGACGCGATAAGTGCTTCCTTACGCGTAACTAGTTCCAAAGGTATTGTATCATCTTCAACTTCATTATCAACATTGTTTTCTATAACGGTATCCATAGCCCTGGTACCTTTGAACAATATCATTTTCACCCAGGTAATCCTACATGCTATTGACACCCATTTTATTGTGGTAACTGAGATCATTAATCATGACCTCAGGTTCAAGAACGTCGTTTTCATAAGTGGGTTCATTTAAATTTCTTGAGGCTTCATCCCCCGAACGAATTTTGCAGTGTCGAAAATAATTTGCTATGTCTCTTGCTCAACATTTGTCGTCCAAGCCGCGATCGCAAGATTGATAGCATCCAAAACATTAATCTTTCGTTGATCGGTTTATCATAGCTCATAACCTTCTCATATCCTACGGTAATATCTACAACGATAATGCATCTTGAAACTCTCTTGAAACTCTTATTATCCCAGCATCACAACGCTGAATTTTTTATATCATGTTGGGTGGCAAGAAAAATAATTCAACATTTTGTGGTTCTTCAATATTTCTTGGATGTGCTGGACTATTATTTACCACAAGAAAAATTCATCTACCATGCATATTGTGGTCAAACCAATGAATATATTCATCAAAAAGCACACTTGTCATCCATGCTCTTTTGTTTGCACGATTATGAAAATTCAAGCTATTCATGTTGACATTCTTGAAGCAACGTGACTTTGCATATTTTTCAATAATCCATAAAGGAATTTTTTCAGATCCATCATTATTGCAACAAATAACAACCGTGAGCCTTTCTTTGTCCTGCTTTCTTCCTTCAAGTTGTTTCGTAGCAAGAGAATGATCAGCTTCTAACCTGTAAAATAAACTAATTTCATCCATATCAAAAACATCTTTCACAGGGAACTGGTCTATTTTTTTCACATATGGACTCCAATTTCATCTCCATATCTTGTATATCAGCCGAACCACTCTCTCTGAAATGACGAAATGACTCGATACCATGCTTAGCTTGAATTTATCAAGCCAACCTTGAGAAAGGTTGTGCTCAAAATCTTTTGAGGATATAAAAGTTTCATGGTATCTCTCTCCTTCTCCAATATTGACTCCTCGATTATATTCACACGGTCTTAGTATTAGAGAAGCTACTCATAAACAACCTTTTTGTGTCTAAAATTTTTGCTGGCTTATGCTGCTTGATATCCCTTCCTTTTTTCTAAGTTAGCCGAAAGATACTCAGCTGATCGTTTGAGTGTGTTTGATATTGTACCTTGACTAACTTTAAATAAAAAATTTCATCAAGCCACTGCAATGTTTTTTGAGTGCATGTGTAATAATCTCTTTTGTACTCACATAATGCTTTAGATATTTGTTCTATCATTGTTGATTTTGTGACACCTTTTAGATGAGAAGCCATTGTTGGGTTCGGTTTGAAGAAGTTTTATATGTTGCTTATATAGTTTATTCTCTCACCATCATACATTGAAATGTTTTAAGTAAAAATACAATGAATAATATTTTATTATTAAGAAACAATAAATATTACAAAGATTTATTAAATACAGTGAATAAATAATGAACATTACAATAAACCATTTAATTAAAAAAATATTACAATGAATCATACATCATATAATGTACTTTATGTATAATGAATTTATTTTTTATTTTAATTCAATAAAATATGATACATAAATTAGTAAGATACAATGATTTTGATATAATCAAAATTAGAGAGGAAACGTTATATTTTTCCCAAGACCTATAACAGTTCATTCCCTCAATGAATATGAGACACTTACGACTCCCCGCACGTCTAGAGTTGGATGTCTAGAGCGTGGGCGACATAAAAATGGAGGTCCAACAATGGCTAAACCAAAAATAGAGATGAGTCTTGCGCTAATACCGTGTAAACTATAAAGAAGGTGGATTTCAAGTCTAACTCAATCTCAAATTCCTCGTGAGTCAAGGACGGTCCAAGATCATAGAGAGACAACTGTTCATTCCTTTAACTAGTGTGTGACACTCTAACAACATTGAAACTATTTTTGAGATTACAAGCCTTGCCTCGAGCTAACCTTAGCAAAAACAAAAAGAAGGAAATGAAGCCACATGGCCCATGTCAAGAGAACTTCATATTCCGTGAACATAAAAGTTATAGCCAACAATAAAGTGCAATATTTTGTTTAGGTAGCAGTTAATTAGAACGATTACAAATTTTAAGGTTTCTCATCTTCTTATTTTTTAAAAATTTAAAATTAGATTAATCGAAATAAAAAAAACATTAATAAACTCTAGATGCATAAACAAATTACAATAAGGAGCAATGCATGAAAGAACACCAGTTCTATACCTCTGAAGAACCAAGACTTTTTGTGCAATAACAACAATAACCAATGCCTGTCTCAAAGTCCTACACCAACATCCTTTAAAAATGCTTGTCTCGATGTTGTCTGGTTCCTTTGACAAAAAGGAGCCAAGAGAATTATGACATCTGAGTTGTTTACTACTATTTGAAAAGAATTATAGGAGGGTGCTCAAAGATGGAGAAACACAACAGATAGGAACTGCAACTGATTTTTAACCAGCTCCTTTGCATTTTCAATCTTAGAGTGCTCAACTAAGCCATCAACAACTCTCCTCATATTATCTCTGTATACGGTTCGAAATTGGGCATGTCTGATTTCATAGGCTCGGGGAGTTGCTTTGAGAATAAGCTCAATGGTCCTGGCTTGAGCCCGGTGGCAAGGTATAGAACTTGAAGATCGAAGTGCTTGTTCAAAATCAAGGCCGAGTATGACCAACCTCGAGTGATGCATAATAAAGGGATGACGAGATATTAGCAACCAACCGAAGATTTCGGCGGAGATTCCGGAACAGATCGAATCAAACAGTTATTGGTGCCAATCATGAGATTTTATTTCCGTTATTAGAATTGTACCTTATATAGGATTAATCTACTATATAAGAGCGACCCATTCATTTGTATGATTCATCATTGTTCACTGATAAAAATATACACGCTGTTCTATTTCATTTACTGTTCATTGTTGTCTATTATTATTCTTCATTGTTCTCATTATCCAACATCGAGATCATTGTATTGGTAAAAATAGATATTACACGTGAAATTAATTAAGTGGATGACATGAAAAAACACGTGGATCAATGAAAAAATGACAGCTAGATGGATACTTAGAAAGAAATACGAAGCTAAATAGATACGAGCCAATCACCCACGAGGTGACTAGAAACGGGCGCTCGGATCTCTTTAAAAAATTGAAGAGACACCGGCGAAATGAACCAAGATACAAAAGGGGGCAGATTCATAGATCTTCAATTAACGAGTTTAAGCATTACAAAATCTTCATGAAACAATTACGGTTACCAATTATAACATTTCATTAATGATATTAATGCTCATTATGACTCAATCATTAAGAGGAGAAAACGTTGTACTTGAAGTTCCCTATAAAAGGGAAAGAAATGTTATTTGTATGGGGACATTCTGATAATTATGAATATATTTACTGTTCTGTGCTTTCTATTTCGCTGTTTTGTCGTTCTTATTTCTTTTAGTATTTCTGAGAGAATATTAGATTTCTTGATTATCATTAGCCCGAGTATTTATAAAAATAAGCTTTGACTAAGAATCTAATTCTTTAGTTAAGCAAATTGGTTCCGTCACCGGAAAACTGATAATCTTTTCTTACTTTCCAAATTACCTTTTTTTTTCAACTGAATCATGTCAAACGTCAATGAAAACAACCAAAAGGTGGAGAGAACTCCAATTCCCACACCTCAAGGAACCCCACGTGATTCAAGAGAACCATCACCAGTAAGATCCACTACTCAAAACAACGAGCAGCATGGAAACAAACAAGTTCTAGAGCAGGATGTTGTGAAGTAGTTGATCAGTGAGTATGTGAATGACGCTCTCCAGGCTTTCGTCAGGGGACTACTAACTATACTGACCACACCCCCTCCAATCAATACTGCAACTATGGAAATTCGATACTCGAGGTTAGGGGAGACCAGGTATGACTAATAATTCTTATTTACAAACCTTAGTACTAACCTTGTAGAAACAGGTGAAGGAAAAAAAATGGCTGTATTGAGAAAATACCTAGCGTACCATATGTCATCAAAGGAATTGACATTGATAAATATTCGCAACAACCATGGAAGCCAAGTGCAGCACCATTACCAATTCCCAAAAAGTTCAAAATGCCCGACATACCGAAATACGATGGAACGACTGACCCACGTGACAATGTCACTGCATTCGCCAAAGGAGTAAAAGGCACCGATTTAACCAATCAAGAGATCGAATATGTACTGGTCAAAAAGTTTGGGGAGACTCTTACCAAAGGAGCGCTAACTTGGTATTCTCTCTTACCTGAAAACTCTATTGACTCTTTTGCTGAGCTTGCAGATGTGTTCATAAAAGCAGATTTGGGTGCACAAAAAGTAGAGAAGAGAATGGAAGATATATTTAAGGTAAAGCAGAGAGATACAGAGTTACTTCGAGAATTTGTAGATAGATTCCAACGAGAAAGAATGTTGTTACCTAGAGTACCTGACAACTGGGCAGCCATGACATTTGTAAGCAATTTAAACGAAAAAAGTTTAGAAGCTACGAGGAGACTCAAAGAGAGCTTGCTAGAATTCCCTGCCACGACATGGAACAATGTCTATAATAGGTACAGTACCAAATTGCGGGTTGAAGAGTATATCGTAGCTCAGTCAAGGGTCAAAGAAAAAACAATCTCGAGGTGGTCAGAATCTGAGAAAAGGTCCGGTAAGAGTAGGTACGAGCCCTATATGAGATCTTCGGGCCGGGAAGCTCGTTCCAAATTCGAAAATGTGCGGGCTGATCGCAGGTCCTCAAATAGAGATTCAGGTTCGTCATTGTTAAGATTCATAAAGGATTGAGGTAAACGTAATAGGGATAATAATGCAAATGCAAGAAGTGGAGACTACAGTTTTAATTTGAGCATTTCCGAGTTAGTCGCTGTCTTAAGAAGCATGGGAGATTAAGTTCGATGGCCTAAAGATATGAGATCAAATCCAAACAGAAGAAACCCAAACTTCTGGTGTGAATTCCATAATGATCACAGTCATAGAACATCAGACTGTATATTATTACAAGGTGAGGTAGAACATTTATTGAAGCAGGGCTATCTTACAAATTTGTTTAGCGAGAAAGGCAAACAAGCATATATGAGGAATAGACAAGAACCTCCGAAACCACCATCTCCAAAGAGAACAGTAAATGTGATAAATTGTGGAGAAGAGGTCAATGGTGTAATCTATACTGCAGCAAGGACAACAACAAAGTTCACAATAACTCACGGGAAGCGAACTCGTCAAACTTTGGAAGATGACAACATAACATTTGATGATGCAGATGTTGATGGATTAATGATTCCTCACAACCACACACTGGTAATATCTTTACTTATACATGACACTAATGTAAAACAATTTTTGACTGATCCGGGTAGCTTTGTGAATATTATTCTATTATGAGTCGTGGAAGAGATGCTGATGGGCGATCATATTATACCAAAATCACGTTCCCTATCTGAATTTGACAACCCTACTATCATTACGAAAGGGGAGATTGAGTTAAGCACTTATTAAGGAAGGGGTCGTCAAAGAAACAAAATTTCAAGGTATTGACACGGATATGGCCTATAATTTTATTATGGGAAGGCCATGGATTCATGACATGGACGCTATGCCGTCCAAATTACATCAGGTTATCAAATTCCCTTCAAAGTGGGGTATTCAATAGATTCGAGGAGATGAAAAAATCTCAAGGAACATCAACTCAGTGATACAATCAAGCCAAAAAGATTATAGTGCAGATCTAAAAGAAACGAGTGCAAATCAAACAAATACCGGTATAAATGATAAAGATGCGGTAAATCAAATTTCAACAGAGACTACATTAAAACATACCAACGTGGATTACAGGCCAGATGTAATTCAGGAGCCGGCGGAAAATGAAAACATAAAAACGATGATTGAGGAGCTCGAAGTCGTTCCATTATTCGAGCAATGCCCTAAATGAAGAATTCATATGGGAGCGAGGCTAAATCCAGAACGAAAAGGTAAGTTGATTGAATATATAAAGTCTAACGCAGATTGTTGTGCATGGTCCTATTAAGATATGACAGATACACCTCCGGACTCATAAATTAAATGAAGATCCATCATTCGTACCTGTCAAACAAAAGAATAGGGAGCAAGGATCATTCAAAAATTAAGTGATCGATGAAGAGGTACAAAAACTCTTAAAGATCGGGTCAATACGCGAGGTAAAATATCCTAATTGGTTAGCTAATACTGTGGTAGTGCCTAAAAAGATTAGTAAATGAAGAGTTTGCATAGATTACACTGATCTAAATAAAGCGTGCCCGAAGGATTCATTCCCATTACCACATATAGACCAAATGATTGATGCTACCGTAGGTCACAAATTATTAAGCTTTTTAGATGCATATTCGGGCTCTAATCAGAAAAAAATGGACCCCTTAGACGAGGAAAAAACTTTATTTATTACAAACAGGGGGACTTATTGTTACAAAGTAATGCCTTTTGGCTTGAAAAATGCTGGAGCCACGTACCAGAGGCTAGTGACCAAGGTGTTCCAGGAACATCTGGGGAAGACGATGGAAGTGTACATTGATGATAAGTTGGTCAAATCCACACAAGCTGAAGACCATTTCCAACATCTTTCAACTACATTCGAGATCCTTCGCAGGTATAACATGAAACTGAACCCAGAAAAATGCACTTTCGGCGTTGCATCAGGTAAGTTTTTAGGTTTTCTCGTATCTAATAGAGGAATTGAAGCGAATCCTTCTCAAATTAAAGATATTGAAGAAATGCCTGATGTACTCACAAGTAAAAAAAAGAGGTACAAAGATTGACAGGTCGGATTGCATCTTTAGGAAGATTCATTTCAAGATCTTCGGAGAAGAGTTTTAAGTTCTTTTCAGTATTAAAGAAGCAGAATCAGTTTGAATGGACTGAAGAATGTCGACAGGCCCTCAAAGATTTGAAGATATATTTATCAAATCCCCCCCTCC
>ML378665.1:15206-31083 GCA_005239525.1 Nicotiana knightiana
CCCCCCCCGCCTTCTAAACCAAGGGGTGGAGAAAGACTGTACGTTTATCTCGCTGTTGCAGAAGTAGCTGTAAGTGCAGTCTTAGTAAGGGTAGACAAAGAGAAACTTGCTTTAGCCCTGGTCGTGGCAGCTAGGAAATTGAAACCATATTTCCAATGCCATCCAATTTCTGTAGTAACTTCATATCCTTTAAGGAATATTTTGCATAAACAAGAATTCTCAGGCAGATTAGCCTAGTGGGAAATAAAATAAAGCGAATATGACATTGTTTATCAACCTAAGACAACAATAAAGTCTCAGGTTTAAGCAGATTTTGTCGCAGATTTTAATACAAAAATAATTCCTGAAGTAGAAAGGGAATTACAGATCTTCAGTGGAGCTAATCTAGGAACATGGACTTTATTTACTGACGGTTCTTCTAATGTTAAAGGAGCCGTCTTGGGAATTGTGCTAATACCACCTTCAGGTGAAACTATAAGGCAAGCAATTAAATGTTACCCTATTACTAACAATGAAGCAGAGTATGAAGCTTTAATTGCAGGTCTGGAACTAGCTCGCGAACTCTCCATAGAGAAAATCGTAATTAAAAGTGGCTCTCAACTTGTGGTCAATCAGTTGCAGGGGACTTACACTGCTAGAGAGGCTCGAATGCAACAATACTTGAAAAATCACGAGAACTGGTTAGGCAGTTCCAATCATGGAAGATCGTGCAAATACCTAGGGAAGAAAACGTAGAAGCAGATGCGTTAGTTGGCCTTGCTTCAGTAGCAGAAGTAACGAGTGAAGAAAATGCTATTGTAATACATTTATTTCATTCAGCAGTCGACCAGGATAAGCACGAGGTAACCTGTAATAATTTAACCTGGGATTGGAGAAACGAGATTGTAAATTTTTTGCAGTATGGGATCGTACCTGAAGATAAGAAAGAATCTCAAGCACTTCGACGGAAAGCTGCTCGATACTATCTAATACGAGATAGTTTATATCAGAAAATGTTTGGCGGTCCTTTGGAAAGGTGCCTCAAACCTATTCAAACGAAGTACGTAATGAAAGAAGTACATGAAGGATATTGCGGAAATCACGCAGGTAGAAGATCCCTAGTTAAAACACTAAAAGTAGGGTACTACTGGACTAAAATGGAAGAAGATGCGGAATATTTTTAGCCAAATGCGATAAATGTCAACGCTATGCTAACAATGTGCATCGACCTGCAGAATTATTACACTTGGTTATTTCCCCATGGATATTTATGAAATGGGGAATGGAAATAGTAGGGCACTTACCACAAGCCAAAGAAAAGGTACGGTTTTTATTAGTATTAACAGATTATTTTTCAAAATGGGTAGAAGCATGTGCTTTTAAACAGCTACGAGAAAAAGAGGTGAAAGATTTCATTTGGCGAAATATTATATGTCGATTTGGAGTTCCAAAAGAGATCGTATGTGATAATGGCCCACAATTTATAGGATCGAAAATCACAAAATTCTTTCAAAGTTGGCAGATCAAACGAATCACCTCTTCACCTTATCATCCATGGCAAATGGACAAGCTGAGTCAACAAATAAGATTATCATCAATAACTTGAAGAAGAATTAGAAAAATCAAAAGGGAATTGGCCTGAAGAATTACCAGGAGTGTTATGGGCTTATAGAACTCTAGTAAAAACAGCCACAGGAGAGACTCCATTCTCGTTTTTTATGGTTTAGAGGCTTTAATACCAGTCAAAATTGGTGAGCCGAGCACAAGATTCACACTGGCATCAGAAGAATCAAATATTGATGAGTTAAGAACAAATCTAGACTTACTCGAGCAAAGAAGGGAGGCTGCTTTAATCCATATGGAAGCACAAAAGCAAATTATAGAGCGATACTACATCAGAAAGGCTCACCTCAGATACTTCAAAATTCGGGACTTCGTTCTTAAAAAGGTTTTCCAATCAACAAAAGCTGCTAAAGCAGGAAAGTTAAATCCAAATTGGGAAGGACCCTATAAATATCGAGGTATTGCTGGAAAAGGTGCTTATGAGTTGGAAACCATGGATGGCAAGGTCTTACCCTCGAGTTGGAATGTTGTTCATTTAAAGAAGTACTATTTCTAAGAAATAGATATACCCACGGTAAGGTATCATTTACATACACTTTTATTTTAGTACAGTTAAGGTTATACTAATAATTTTAGATGATAGGAGAAAAGCTAACCCACACCAAATGATGATATTAGACCTGAAAGACACGCGGAAGTGACATAATTCCCGGTCTAGGGTTACAACCTTTCTGATGGAAATTTAAAAAGGGTTAAGCAGTCATAATCTAAACCGTATATGCCTTCGAGTCCTGTATGTTTTTTTTTTTCAGGAAATGGACCAGAAGGAAAAAATAATCAAGTGCTAGAGATTTCATACTTCAAAGCTCAAACACTTGGGGGACTATAGGCAAAGAAGACTAGAAAAAAGTCAAGCCTGAGGTCTACTTTACCCAACAAGTCGAAAGTTAAGAGCGAAGTCAAGGGCCAAAAATGCAAACTTGATTTAAAAACCTACAAAGAACATACTCGTGGATGTAAACGATTGTTTAGGTTAAAGGAAATATATACTTACGGGTTATAAGTTATACCCTTGAATTTTTACAGATCTATTGTAAAGAAAACAGTTACGAAAGAGTTATAGATGATACTTGAATACATGTAAAGTATTATTAAAGTTCAAATGTACAAAAACTTTCCTCAAAAAGCTACTCAAAGAAACGTGTGTATTCCTATTTCTTTTTCGTATATTTACACCATTATGAAGTTGAGACGTATTCTTCATTAAGTGTCGTTCATAAAAGGGCCCTCTTTTATAAATCGTACTTTTTACGAAAAGACACGAAAAACTGAAGCATTTTTTAATATGCACAATAAAATAGTAGAACAGAAACTCAAAACAAAATATCACACAAGTTGAGCAAACACTTAAGATATGATATTATAACCTGGTTAAAACTAACTATGAACTTAGTTCTAACCTATTTGATTTATACAAAAGAAACCCAAAACAGACCAGGAGATTTTCCGAAACACTTTACCCCAAATGGGACCGGGGGTAAACCTATAATTGTTCCACCAAATAAAAAAAACAAAGAACACTTCAAAATTTATCACTTTCATTGGGGGTTAGATTGGCTTCATCACTAAAAGGAAGAGCAACTTGAGCAGGGGAGGGTTGAGCAACAGCTTCACCAGGTATGATTTCATCACCTTCGGGGACATCAACCTCGGGTGAAGAAAAACTTTGACTCTTCCTGGCCTTTTCAATTGTTTCTTTGGTTTTTGCAATCTCAGCTTTTAAGTCAAAGCTCTCCTGGCCTACCTCCATTAATTTTCAAGGCAGATATTCAGAATAGCCCAACTAACATCGACGACTGCTTTATCCTCAAGAGCCTCGTAATCTTTCTCACATTGCTCAATATCAGCTTTTAATTCATCTTTCTCGTTCAAAGCTGCGTTATAAGAAGCTTGCAGAGGGACAAGAGATTTCTCCAAAAATCTAACTTTGTCCGTGGAGACACGAAGATCCTCCTGAGTTTGTGTGAGCATCTGAACAAGCTCCCCAGAGTAAGTTTCCTTCTGGTTTAACAAATCGTTTAAGATCATAATCTCCTCTGAAGCCTGGGAAAGTTGCTCAGCAAACGAAGATTCAAGGAGATTTTTATCTTTGCCCGCCTGGTTTGATGAAGCCTTTGCAATCGCCAATTCCGCTACCATAACCTTTACCTGATGCTCCAAGATGCATTTTTCTTCTTCTAGTACTTCCATGTCAAGATGAAGACTCTCGAACTGCTCTTTCCAATTGTCTGCCTCAGTGTGATAATCATTCATTAATTGCTCCGTATGGACAATCCTTTTCATCATCTTCGTACCGATGAGATTCATCTGCATAATAAAAAGGAGAATGTGATACTAGTAAAGGGTAAATCATGAAAAGCAAAAAGACATGGTTTGTACCTTCAAAGATGAATGCACAATATCATTCATCCATGTAAGAGAGATATGACTTTCTAGCTTTGACTTCTCAACTAGGACAATCAAGATTTTAACCATACGTCAGCTTGGCCTGATTTTTTCAAAAGATTACCATCGGCATGAACCTCGATGGTAAATTGTTTCATCGCCCTACTACTACTAGAGGAGCCAACTTCAACATGAGAAGATACGGTAGTAGGGCAGTCGAGAAAGTAAAAAGAAGCCACAGGTGGAGCGGTAGAGACAGTAACAGGTACGGGCGATTGAGGTTTGATCAGAGCAGACTCAAGAAAAACGGCAAGAGGTGTTTCCTCAAAAATTGAGCCAACGTTTTCTTCACCAAACCCTCGAGAGAAAAGTTGTTCAAATGAATCATGGGTTACGACAGGTGTTTCCTCATCAGAACTCACTAGAGTGGAACTATCAGGATCAGGCATGGGAATAGAGCTAGGAAGGGGAGTAGATTCATCATGAAAAATAACTCATCTCCTAGCTCGTGGCTTTCGAACCAATGAGCCTTCCTATTGTTCTTCTTCATCCTCTAAGTTCTGTGGCCTCTCATCCTTTCTTTTTTAGGAAGAACCTAAGATTATCTCTTGAACCTTTGATAAGGAGATCCTTAAAGAAATGATTGAAGCAGCAGTAACACCTCGAACGGGAAACCCTAGTAAAGAAAATGGTCAATATGTTCCAAAGAGAATATAGAAGTAAGAAATAAAGTGAAAAATAAGATAACCATGAGTTTTCACTTTCCATCCAAATCTATTTGAAAGGTACTTCCAAGACCTTTCTTCTATCGGAGCAACTGTTAACAATTTTTCTACCCAACCACGAAAATTGGGAATCTCCTCAACGGTTCCCATGGTTGCTGAAAAAGAAAAAGTAAAACAGTTACGAGAACGTGTATTCTTTAGAAAAAGAAGAGAAATAAAAGGGTAACTTACGTGCAAAGTTCCACTTCTCAGGGAAGGGCATATTCTCTTCACCTACTAATCCACTAGTAGGAGCATCAACAAATCGAGCATACATCCACGATCTTCATCGTCCTCAGGGATGACCAAAACTCTCTTAATCCTTGCCACAAGAGTAAAAACCCCATGACAGAATTATTTAAGAGAGTAAGATAGATTAGATGATAGAAGGTGAAAAGTAAAGAAGCCAGATTTGCTAAGTACCTAAGGCATGCCACAACCCTCCATATAATAGGACCGATTTGTCCCAAACATACGTCGAAGAACCAACAAAACACGATAATGACTGGATCAATAGGTGGCCTAAAACCTAACGTGAAGGGATATGTATACACAAAAGAAAAACCACCTTTAAAGGAAGTGATCCTTTGATTCTCATTGGGGACCAGAATTGGGAAGTCAAATTTCCAGTGGCAATCTCTATACACAATAGAAACTAAACCCTCAGTGATCTGAGAAGGGTAAATAGTAGCGCAGTCATGAGATGTCATGGAAGTAACCTGATTTTTAATTGCCTCACTATCAGTAACAAAGGAAAGTTCTGCGGAAGTGATCTCGTCTACTGTAGGTTCACACACTGATTCACTAGAGTCCCTAGTTTAGCAGAAGATCTATGCGATGATAAATCCCTAGTCCTAAAAGATGATGGAGGAGTAATATTAGTCCTAGAAAATGATGGAGTAATATTAGGGTGAGAAGAGGATCCACGAACAGATGCTGATCCTAAACTTCGAAGCCTACCACCTACCTACTCCGAATAGGATCAGAGAGAGGGGGAGTTCATCTACAATTACAACTTTTATGAGATCACGATTTGAAGAAGACATAATTGATTGAGAAAGAAATACGAGTAAGTTGTGAAAGAAAAAGAAAGTTTTTCGTAAAAGCAAAGGAAAAGGATATATTTTTATGCAGAGGCAACCGTCAAATAAAGCAAGTAATGATGGGAACGTCATTATGAAAACTGTCACTTCGTGACTGATGCATCCGCAAAAAGCCCTAAAACCCGCTGAAGAGTTGTAGAGCCAATCGGTGACTGCCACATGGCACATGCATTAAATGGAAGTGACAAGCGACGCATTGGTTCAGAAGAAGATACGATGGCATGAATGAAACGGCGGCAAAAAGTTCCCGCCTTAAATAAAGATCCACTTCCCAAATATTCAATTGCTAAATAAATGGTAAGTGGGGGACTATCTGTATTGGTAAAAATAGATATTACACGTGGAATTAATTAAGTGGATGACATGGAAAGTCACGTGAATCAATGGAAGAGTGAAAACTGGATGGATACTTAGAAAAAATACAAAGCTAAATAGATACGAGCCAATCACCCACGAGGTGACTAGAAACGGGCGCTCGAGTCTCTTTAAAGAGTTGAAGAGACACCGGAGAAATGAACCAAGACAAAAAAAGGGGCAGATTCATAGATCTTCAATTAATGAGTTTAAACGTTATGAAATCTTCATGAAATAGTTACGATTACCAATTATAACATTTTATTAATTATATTAATTCTCATTATGACTCAATCATTAATAGGAGAAGACGTTGTACTTGAAGGTCCCTATAAAAGGGAAAGAAGTGTTATTTGTATGGGGATATTCTGATTATTGTTGGAATATATTTACTTTTTTGTGCTTTTTATTTCGATGTTTCTTGTTCTTATTTCCTTTAGTATTTCTGAGAGAATATTTGATTTCTTGATTATTAGTAGCCCGAGTATTTATAAAAATAAGCTTTGACTAACAATCCAATTCTTTAGTTAAACAGCCATCTCGAATCGAGGTCGATACATTGCCACAGTTCTAGTTTGGTTTACTTTGTTGCTCAACTTATTCATTTATTTCTTTATTCGTCAATTGGTATTGAATTAGATCACGTATCCTTAAAACCACAATATAAGTTTAATTTTTACTCGAATTTTAGTGTAAACAGTTTGGCGCCCACCGTGGGGCTAAGGATAATAGTGTTTAGTTTAGTGTTGATTCTGATAACACATGTTATTTTCACACTTGTTCTTGTTAAGTATTTTCGATCTCAGGTTAAAGCATGTCAAACTCACAAAACGCACCTATACATGGTGACGATGGTCTCGATTTTCACGGGGAGAAAGACAATGTAATTGCTCCTGGGGTTGAAGTACTACCGTCTAATCTCGGGGGAGTACTAGTTGCCAATCCGATCTATGTCAGTTCGTGCATTGTTTTGCATGCGGACCCGAAGGGAGAGTTAGCAGAGAAGATCGACCGAGTGGCCAAGGTACACAGGGTGAAGGAGACGGAGGAGTTAATCTCCAAGTTATATTCGAAATGATACAGGCTCAAAAGGTCGCTATTGCTCAACTGCAAAATCAATATAGGACTCCGAGTGGGGCTGAGACAGAAATCACTCGTCATACCGAGCTAGTGCCAAAAAGGTTGAATCATAATGGATCCGGGATCGATCCTACAATAATGAAATTGCTCGAGGAACACACCAAAAGAATCGAGTCGGGGGAGAAGAAAATTGAAGACAATGATAAAAAAAAGTGGAAATGTACAACTCCCGAGTTGATCAGATACCGGGGGCACCCCCGATCCTGATAGGTTTGGATTCGAAAAAGTTTGTGCAGAATCCTTTCCCTCAGAGTGCGGCTCCGAAGTGCATTCCTAAGAAGTTTCGCATGCCGGACATACCCAATTACAACGGGACCACCGACCCTAATGAACACATCACTTCGTATGCGTGCCGAATAAAGGGAAATGAATTAAAAGACGATGAGATCGAGTCCGTTTTGTTGAAAAAATTTGGGGCAAGGCTATCAAAGGGGCAATGATTTGGTATCACAACTTGCCACCAAATTCCATCGACTCATTTTCCATGTTAGCATATTCTTTTGTGAAGGCACACATCGGGGCCATAAAGGTCGCTACAAGAAAATCGGACATTTTCAAGATAAGACAAAGGGATAACGAAATGTTGAGGGAATTCGTATCCAGATTTCAAATGGAGCGCATGAAGTTGCCACCAGTCTCGGATGATTGGGCCGTCAAGCTTTCACTCAAGGGTTGAGTGAACGAAGTTTGATACCATCTCGTCAGTTGAAACAAAATTTGATCGAGTACCCAACTGTGACATGGGCAGATGTGCACAACCGATACCAATCAAAGATCAGGGTCGAGGATGACCAATTAGGAGCACTATCTAGACAGATCGATTGTTAAGACCTAGAGGGGCGTCGATAGAGAATCAAGATCGAATAGAGAACGATATTAACCATATACCGCAGATCGAAGGAACTACGACTCAAGGCGCAATCACGCCCGGAACGATCGGGGAAGTGATTAAGGACAAAGTTCTCGGGTACTTATGAGCAAACGTGGTTTTTATAAGCGTGCATATCTCGTAGAGGCACCTCAGTTATCGGAGTACAATTTTAGCGTCAATGCATCAGGTATAGTATCGGCTATCGGAAGAATCAAAGACACTAGGTAGCCCAGACCCATACAGACCAATCCTTCTCAAAGGAACCCGAATTTGATGTGCAAGTATCATGGAACACAAGGTCACAGGACCGAGGATTCCAGACAATTGATAGAGGAGGTAGCCCGTTTATTCAATTAAGGCCACCTTCAAGAGTTTCTCAGTGACCGAGCTAAGAATAATTTTAGGGAAAGGGACGTCAATAGGAAGAATGAGAAAAAAGAACCTCAACATGTCATACATATGATATTCGGTAGAGTCAATGTTCCACAAGGACCCATATTCAAACACACTAAGGTGACAATTACTAGAGAGAAACGGACCAGAAATTATGTGCCCGAAGAAACTCTATCATTCAATGACGAAGAAGCAGAAGGCATTTTTTAGCCGCACAATGAGGCCCTGGTAATTTCTATCTTATTAAATAAAGTTCAGGTTAAGCGTGTTTTAGTGGATCCAGGTAGCTCTACAAACATCATTAGATCAAGGACCAAATTGTACCTGCATCTTGAGTCTTAAACGGCTTCAACATGGCCCGTGAAACAACTAAGGGGGAGATTATTTTACTTGTGAACGTAGATGGAGCCATTCAAGATACCAAATTCCACGTGATCGAGGGCGGCATGAGATATAAACCCTACTCGGGAGACCTTGGATCCACAACATGAGGGCAGTCCCCTTGACTCTCCATCAAATGATGAAATTTTTTACGACGGATGGTGTAAAAATATTATACAGGGAGCAACATGCCGTAAAGGAAATATTTGCGGTCAATGAGGTAACACCGATATCAACACTATCAACTTCATAGAGGTCAAGCATCATAGGTAAATAGGAAGCCAAATAGCAATCACACCCACCAGCCTCGACCAAATTGGGGAAGTATGAGGAAGAAGATGAAGAGGAGGATTTTCTGACCCGTCGAACCTTTATTATTCCCGAAGACTCCGACACCTCCAAATCAAAAGTCGAAGAGTTGGAACAGGTTATACCGATCGAGTATCTGCCCGAGCGAAAGGTATACCTGGGAACGGGGTTAACCCCCAAACTCAAGAAAAGGCTTACTCAATTTCTTATTGATAACATTGATTGTTTTGTTTGGTCGCACTTAGACATGACAGGGATCTCACCGGAAGTAACATTGCATCGGTTAAGCATGGACCCTAGATTCAAACCGGTGAATCAAAAAAGAAGGCCCCAGTCCGAGGTAAAACATGCATTCATAAAGGATGAGGTAACTAAACTTCTCAATATATGATCCATTCGGGAAGTAAAATATCCTGAATGGTTAGCTAATGTAGTCGTAGTCCCTAAAAAGGGGAAAAAACTTAGAATGTATATAGACTACAAGGAATTAAATAAGGCATGCCCCAAAGATTATTTTCCACTCCTTAATATCGATCGCATGATCGACGCCAAGACTGGCCATGAGATCCTTAACTTTCTCGATGACTATTCTGGGTATCACAAAATTCAAATGAACTCGGAAGACCAGGAAAAGACTTCATTTATTACCAAGTAAGGAATGTATTGTTACAATGTAATGCCCTTCGGGCTAAAATGCAGGAGCTATTTACCAACGCCTAGTAAATAAGATGTTCGAAGAACAAATAGGTAAGTCAATGAAAGTTTATATCGATGACATGCTTGTTAAGTCCCTGCGCGCAGAGGACCACTTGTCTCATTTGCAGGAAATGTTCGAGATCTTGAGGAAATATAACATGAAACTCAACCACGAGAAATGTGCTCTCGGTGTCGGTTCGGGAAAATTTTTGGGCTTTATGGTGTCAAACTGGGGTATCGAGATCAACCCCGATAAAATCAAGGCCATTAAAGACATCACCGTCGTGGATAGTGTAAAAGTCGTACAAAGGCTAACTGGACGGATAACTGCTCTAGGTCGATTCATCTCGAGGTCATCAGATCGAAGCCACAGATTTTTCTCTTTGCTCAAAAAGAAGAACGATTTCACCTGGACCCCGGAGTGCCAAAGAGCATTAGAGGAACTAAAGCAATACTTATCGAACCCACCACTTCTCAACACTCCAAAGGCAGTTGAGAAACTTTACTTGTACTTGGCAGTATCGGAAATCGCGGTAAGTGGTGTCCTAGTTTGGGAGGAGCAAGGTACGCAATTTCCTATTTATTATGTGAGTCGAACCTTAGGAGAAGCTGAAACTAGGTATCCACACTTAGAAAAGTTAGCACTTGCACTAATAAGAGCATCTAGAAACCTAAAACCATACTTTCAATGTCACCCCATATGCATATTAACCACTTACCCACTTCGTAATATTTTGCACAAGCCCGAACTATCGGGCCGATAGGCCAAATGGGCCGTTGAACTCAGTGGGTATGATATCGAGTATCAACCTCGTACAACCATTAAGTCCCAAAATTTTGGCGTACTTCGTGGCCGATTTCACGCCAACCCTCATACCCGAATTTGAAAAGAAACTCTTATTGAAATCGGGTACGTCACCGGGGGTATGGACCCTTTTCACAAATGGTGCTTCAAACGTAAAAGGGTCTAGGCTAGGTATCATTTTGGAACCGCCCATAGGTAGCACTATTAGGCAGTCTATCAAAACTTCTACATTGACTAACAATGAGGCCGAGTACGAGGCCATGATTGTAGGTCTCGATCTAGCTAAAATCTTGGGAGCGAAAGTCATTGAAGCCAAGTGTGACTCTTTACTGGTGGTAAACCAAGTAAACAAAACCTTCGAAGTTTGAGAGGACAAAATGCACGGGTATTTGGATAAGCTGCAGGTAACTTTGCACCATTTCAAGGAATGGACTCTACAACACGTACCTCGAGAACAAAACAACGAGGCTGACGCACTTAAATATCTGGGGTCGTCGGTTGAGGATGATGAGATCAGCTCAGAGATTGTCGTTCAGCTCTCGAGATCTGTGATCGAGGAAGGTCATACCAAGATAAACTCTACAAACTTAACCTAGGATTGGAGGAATAAATATCCTGAATACTTAAAGAACGCAAAGCTCCCATCGGACCCTAAAGAATCGAGGTCCCTACGAACAAAAGTCGCTCGATTCACATTGGATGAAGATGGAACACTATACAGAAGGACATTCGATGGACCATTGTCAGTATGTTTAGGACCTGGGGACACCAATTATGTTTTACGAGAGGTCCATGAAGGCACTTGTGGAAACCACTCCGGCGCCGAATCATTGATTCACGAAATCATCAGAGCAGGATATTACTGGGATAGCATAGAAAAAGACACTAAGGAGTTCGTTCGGAAATGTGATAAATGTCAAAGGTTTGCACCGATGATCCATCAGCCCGAAGAACAACTTCACTCTGTCCTATTCCCGTGGCCTTTCATGAAATGGGGGATAGATATAGTCGGCCCTCTGCCATCGGCTCCAGGTAAAGCTAGATTCATTTTGTTTATGACTGATTACTTCTCCAAATGGGTTGAAGCACATGCGTTTGAGAAAGTAAGAGAGAAATAGGTCATGGACTTCATCTGGGATCACATTATATGCCGATTCGGTATGCCCGCCGAAATCGTATGCGACAACGGAAAATAGTTCATCGGTAGAAAGGTAACAAAATTTCTCGAAAAGCATAAAATAAAAAGGATTTTATCGACACCGTAGCACCCAAGTGGAAACGGACAGGCCGAATCAACAAATAAAATTATCATTCAGAATATGAAAAAAGGGTGGAACAATTCCAAGGGAAAATGAAGAGAAATTCTAACCGAGGTCCTTTGGGCGTATCGAACAACATCGAAGTCCATCACGGGGGAAACCCCGTTCTCCTTAGTCTATGGCTCTGAGGCTTTGATTCCAATCGAAGTCAGGGAACCTAGCGCCAGATTTTGACATACAACCACGAGGCTATGAATACTAGTCTCGAGTTGTTGGATGACAAGCAAGAAGCTGCGCTCGTATGGATGGTTGCGCAAAAGCAAAAAATCGAAATATATTATAATAGAAGAACTAATCTTTGCCACTTAGAAATCGGGGACTTGGTTTTAAGGAAAGTCACCCTCAACACTCGAGACCCAAATGAAGGAAAACTAGGCCCGAATTGGAAAGGACCGTATCAAGTTCTCGGTATCATCGGAAAGGAATCTTACAAACTTGGAACAATGGAAGGCGAACAATTTCCGATCAATTGGAATATTTCACTCCTCAAGCGATACTATTGTTAAGGTATGACTTTTTTCTCCCTTGTCATTTGTATTCAATACTAACTTATTGTAGGTGTTCGATCGAAGACGTCGAGAAAATCTTCAGCACAAGGACCTCAGGTTTCAAAGCACGGGTTGCAAATGGGGTTTTATCTCAGATGGGTTTTTTCGGCGAGGTTTTTAACGGCGATGTTTTTAACGAGGCAACAATTATGTGCTGCCTGAGGGAGATTCAACAGTATCCAAGGTTTCTTTACAATCAACCTTGAATACTGGGGGGCATCACCCTTGGATGTTATGTTTTCGAGAAAAATACTTCATGTCAAAGGGTCTCGATAGGGAAACATTGTAGTGGGCCAAACGGTCGAATGAACCTTGTCTATATCGATTAGTCGATTCCCGCCAGCAAAACATGTATGTATGTATAAATTATTCAAAGAAGCATTCTTTCTTCATCAAATATCTCATGTCTCGAAGCAAATCCTCTATTATTCAAGTCTTGTACTTATGATTTTGTGAGAAATGACTCAAGAGCCAAGTATAAATATATCTCGAATACTCGGGGACTGAAGTATAAATATACCTCGAATAGTCGGGGATTGCTTGAGTTACCTAAACTCGAAATCACAAGACCTCAAAGAGGCGCCCCTCGATATGTAGGCCAAGACCACCATCTTCTGCGACTAACATTTCGAACAAGTTCGAAATGTTATCGGAAAATAAGCCCAAAAGGGCATACCTTAAGGCTACGGCCAAATTAAAGTCTATGGCTAGAATAACGTGGCTCGGAGACGTCCGAGTCCCGTAATAAACAATAGGTCTTCAAACTCTTTGAAAAATCGGTTAAACAAGGATACCCTCAGCAAAAAAGGGCTTCGATAAAATCAGCCTTCGAAAAACCTTAAGAGGTATCAAACTATCTTAACATAAAAGTGCTAAGCAAAGGTGTCTCAATCGACATCGGACTCTCAAAAAGCCCAATGGATAAAAAATATATGTTAAGGCGTAAAGAAAGTCTTATAAGTCTTTTAAGCCGAAAATGGGGGAATAATAGCTATCATTTAAAGACTATATCGGCCCGACCTAAAAGAGCCTAAGGGACAAAACATTTAGAGTTCGAGACCTTGTTCTCACTCAACTCGGACCTAAGGGTTCCACTATCCCGAGATCGAATAAAAATGACTCGAATACAGCTCGAGGATTCATCATAAAACCTTAATTGGTGTTCTATTATAAGTTCGAAACTTACCCGTTACTTGATAAAAAAACTGATACGTGGCTAGAATCCATAGTTTTAAGCATCATATACCTTACATTTTATGTGCTTTTGTGATAAAAATACATGTTATATGTGCATAATGGAGTCTATTTTATGTGTAGGTGAATTTGAGATGGAAGCCGAGCTAAATGGGTGCATAAACATCAAAAATACGCTCAACAGTCGAAAAGGAGTGACCCGGGCCATAGCCAGGAGTTTTACCCCAAAAGCCAGCCATACCCAGGCGTTACTGGGGCGTTTCAGCCCAAACGCCAGCCCTCCCCAGGCGTTACTGGGGCATTAGAACCCAAATGCCTGGCCTATCCAGGCTTTAGCTGGGCGTTTGGGGCTTAACTCCTGGGGTCCCTGGTCTAGTAAATTCTGAGTTTTGAAGGTTTTAAGTGTTTCCCGGTTTGAATAGAAGTCTTCTACACGTTTAGGGTTTATCCCAAACATATAAATAAACCCATAAACACAACTTTGAAAGAGATAAGGCCATTTTTGGAGAGAATATACACACAAGATCATTGAAGAAGCAAAGGATTATCAGTTTTCTTCATCTTAATCTAGTATTTTTCATTGATGCAAAGACATATGCAATTGTTTAATTCTAGTATGAGTGGCTAAACACCCATTGTTCTGGGGTTGTGATTTAGCCATGAATATTGTTATTCGATATTAACTTAACCTTGATTTTAATTCGCTCAATNGATCTTAACCCTTCAGGGGAGCGGATTTGTGGTTAGGATAGGAATATACCTAATCACCGTGCTTAATTAAATATCGTAATATTAGTGCGTTCTAATAGATTAATTTCATAGGAATATAGGCGTTAAATTATTGAGAATAGGCGAGTAGTACTTCGGGAGAAGGCTACGAGAGCAATTATTAATTAATTAGCAACCATGAGTGAATTATATGAAAGGGAGAGTTAATTAGAATGCAATATGAATGGTGAATTGATCACAACCCTGGAATATTTGTCTCTATTGAATACACAACAATATTCTCGTTACTTGATAATTAGTTCATATAATCATAGAATAAATTAATTATATTCTTGGATTTTGTTTTGGCTCGATTAAATAGTAATTAGAGTGATTCAATAAGTAGTTTACGCAAGTCCCTGTGGGTTCGACATTAGATTTAACATTATATTACTTTCTACGACCACGTATACTTGCGTGTGCATTTTGGGACCAACAAGTTTTTGGCGCTGTTGCCGGGGATTTGAATATAGACTACTTTTTAGTTACTTGCTTTAATTGTTTATTTCATTGAGTCTAACGCCACGTGATCTTTGCTCTAATCTCAGGAACTTCGAGTGAATGCGTAGGGTCAGAAGCCATGATAGACTTGACGGCTTTGACCCCGAACCTGAGAGATCATTTCACAGGAGATTGCGAGAAGCAAGAGATACATCTAATATTCAAGACTTCATCCGATTTCCAGTGAACATGGCAGAGGAAAAACACATGGCTGTTCAGGAGGTGGCAATGCCTAGTATTGCTAATGTCACCTCCAGCATCGTGAAACCCAGAATCACTGGGCACTTTGAGCTAAAGAAGAGCATGATCCAACTACTTCATGCAAACAGGCAGTTTCTGGGTCTTCCACACGAGGATCCACAACAACACATTTTGAACTTCTTGGAGATTAGTGATACTTATATCACTAATGGAGTCACGCCAGATTATGTGAGGCTCACACTTTTCCCATTCTCTATATTGGGTGAAGCAAAGCGATGGCTGAAGGCAGAACCAACTAATTCCATCACAACATGGAACAATCTGGCGAGAAAATTTTTGGCAAGGTTTTTCCCTTTAGGAAAGACCGCAAAGATCAGGAATGAAATAGTCTCCTTTAGGCAGAAAACAGGTGAATCTCTATATTCAGCATAGGAAAGGTTCAAGGGGCTACTCAGAGACTGTCCTCATCACAATCAGAAAAACGAGGTGTTAGTACACACTTTCATTGAGGGGCTCCATCCGCAAACAAAAATTGTGGTAGAT